>KN510819.1:9171-33139 GCA_000787155.1 Scartelaos histophorus
GAAAGAGTGATTTTAAAATTCATTGTACTCCGTCTTCCAAATGCGACAGTGAGGAAAATGATTGACTGAAACATGTTACACATATTTAATTATTGGGTTATTTGATTATTTTTGCTTTCCTGGCCATGTAAATGTAACTGAGGTACAGACTAAAAGTGTAAGTGTAAATTCAATATTATTAGATGCAAAATGTGGTATACAAATATTTTATTAAAAGATTCTGGAGGTGGAGGGCAATTATTTTTTTCTTGAGGGCCATATTTGAGTCCAGACACGTAGCGGAGGATTGGACCACGGTGGAACAAATGCTCATGAGCAAAGGTCTGTAGGATAAAGGCTACTGTAATCTATTATCCATGAAGTCAGTGTAAAATTAAAACATTCAATTCCATAGATTACTCCACTTCAAAGCAATGACAGCACGGAGAAAGCAAGTGTACTACCAGAAAAATCAGAGTTACACACTTTAAGTATCATGTTTTAACAATACTGCACTCAATCAAGTTGGTGACAATTATAATAAACAACAATGTAAAAAAAGAAAAAAAGAAGAAAGAAAAACACCTGAAATGTTCAATTTGGAGTAATACTGTGTGTTTCAGGACCACAGTATATGTCCTACCCACATATCTAGAAAGGTCCAGTCTCTACTGGAAAAAACAGACACTTTTGTGGTTCACTTATGCCTAAAATTCTCAACAAAAATCTAGAAAAGCCCCCACTAGGCATTATTACAGCAGATCTATCCTTCAGACTCTGTTACACATCTACTGCAGTGCCTATTGCCAATTACAATCTCAAATGCTGTACTGGGATGAGACGGTGTGTGTGGACATTGTTGTTTTACGATACCCTGTGCATCCACGGCTGTTTGCTCTGCAGCCCTTTGTTGGGAAAGTAAATTGGTTTAGAATTGACTTTCGCTTGACTGTTTAAAATATGTGCACAATATTCACTGCACGATTAGTCAACCACAGAATCACCCAAAGACTAATTTCTAAAGCATCTGCTACACAATCATACACTTCATGAAAAACATATTGGAAAAAAAAAAATTGGTCAAAGAGCTGTTTTTTTTTTCATGTATTTGAGCAAAATACAGTAGATATATATTGTACAAACAGCTCTTGAGGTCAAAATAAGTCTCCTGTGTGCTGTCTGCAAGTAGAACGCTTTTTATTGTGTGATAATCAGGAAGCGCACATTTGCATGATAGTTGTTCATCGTGGTGAATAATTAGAATGCTCAGAATGCATAAGTAAGGAATAAGAACATATTAATTTCCTGTAAAAAAAAAAAAAATCACATTACAGTGTCTTTAATGCTTTTTATGTTAGAAGATCAATCCTTGTAAACTGCGTTGTTGTGCCTGTAGGCAAGACACTACGCACAGTTTGTTTTAATGTTATTGGGTGGCAGAAGTAGCTCTACCACCAAGTGTGAGAATGGAGTGAATGAATAATGGACTTTAATAAAGCGCTCAGGACCCTGGGAATAGGCTATTGTTTATTGCAATATCAATCTAAAACATATCAGCCCTTTAGTTTACAGCACAGGCAGGAGTAGCATGGAAATAGCATGGCAACTAAAACTGTATTTATATTACATAGAAATTACTCATGGAAATAGAAACACATCAGCCATTCTATTTTATTTAATAGCATGACGAGAAAACTGATAATGAGATATTAAAGGTGTATTATAAGTTTTCTGGTAGAGGGTTTGTCAAATGCTTTTTATCTATGGAGATGTTATTCCTTTGTCTGTAATGTATCACAGTATGGCATTAACCCTTCCTATCTTTTTGCAGACAATAACAGACAAAGTTACAGGTCAGATCTGTGGAGAGACAAACCAGCTCACAGTCAGAATGCCTGTTTTTCTAGGTTTTGAGCGATAAAACCACCTGTAAATGAATAAGGTGGTGTTCACGTCAACGTTTTTTGATCGAAATAGTGAAGTTGTTATTCGTTTTGGCCTTCTGTCCAAACAGAGTCGGTGTTTCGGGTGGACGAAAATAGGTTCAAGAGTGGAGAAATCTGACAACGCGTTATCGTGTGGACAAGCAAACCACCGCTTTTAGAAAATGATGATGATGCAACCCCATCATCGCCACGTGTCGAGAAGAGAACCCTGAGCAAGGTAACAACCATCACAACAACCATGGTGGACAATGGTGTTGAGTTTGTGCTGTGGACACTTTAACTTTTATTTACACTGTTGCATCAAAACCTCTTACTCTACAATGTAGCACAACACCAGTGGAGACCCAGTGGCTCTGGCTGTATCCTGTTTACAGCACCACATACAGGTGTGGCATATGTATTGCATCGTTTTCACTCAGTGCTCCGTTGTCGTCTGAACATGAATATTTATTGATCCAACACGTGTGGATGTGAATTTTGTCATGTGGACATAGCCTAAATGTAAGAGTAAACCTATTTAATGTTATACTGTGGAACATTCTAGTCAGAGCAATGACATATCCATATAAACAAGCAGCTGATGGACTTTCAACCAAAAAGTTAAATAAACTTACACTAAACACTAGAATCAAAACTAGATGCACTTCTATCAAACTCAAATATGACAAGAAATGATAAGTAACCCTATTTTCTGGGTAATCATATGGAAATGGGACTGCAAAGCACTATAATGGGTAACATGCCATCACTGTGCTGAAATGCCATTCCAAAAATACATAGCCAGATGATGTTTTATTGTAAATAGTTGGCCGTTTCATTTTTATTCCACTGATTGCTGAATAAATTGTGTTAATGTTCTGGAATTGGATGGTGTCATAATTTCAGATGGGTGACAACTCTATGGGAGGTTGAAAGAAATATCTAAACAGAAAGCCTACAAATGTTTAACCTTATCATACTTTCTTAGGGATTGGTTCCACAAATGTCCCATATTATTGTTCTGGCTTAAAGTTATTTCAAACGACAATTATCATGACTTTGAGGTCAAATAATGGCACCACAATCCAAGGCTATTGTAAAAAAAACTGTTTTGTTTACACTGATAAAGATATTGGACTTTGTGCCAAATTACACCTTTTCTGTGTTCAATGTTGTTTCCTCATCACAAACATACCTGGAGCTGCATTTTGTTTCATTCACATATGTTTAAACACACAAACTCTGCATATTTAGGCAGAGTTCTTGAGTTCTTACACCATGAAGTCCTCAACTGAGTTTTAAAACTCCATAAACCTTAAGGAGAATAAGTTAGATGATTTCAGCTCTCTAAGTGCCAATTTCAACCAAAAAGTTAACTTGAAAACTACCACTACATGACATCACACGGTGGAACAGAGCATTTTCAGCTTTGGAGATGAAGACAGACTAAAATAATGAAACAAAATAACTCCAGGTATGTTTTTGATGAAGTAAAACATTCTAACTTGACTTAAAATTCACAAGAGTCAATTTTGTGTTATATACTGTATATGCTTTAACCTCCAGCTTAGTTTAAACTATAGGCTTCCCAGAATGTGATGTCACTTGAACCCAGCCTATTGTATAAACTGTCTGGCTGTTTGTTTGTACAAGCTTCTTCTTTCACTCTCCACTCTCACCGCTGCTGTGCTGTGCTCAGACTGAACCTTGCTGCATGTTTCAAAGCTCCGAGTTCCTCCAGCAGCAGAGGAGAGCCAACGGAGAGGAACCTACATGAAAACAAGAGCTCCAGGCATCTCTGTGCACCTCTACTGTATCCATCCTACTGTACCTGTGACACTGACACACTAGCAGTGCAGCACAGACTCTAGTGTTATCCGCAATTGCTTAACTGCTTACTATAAAATTCATTCCATTATAATGTTTTCAAAATAATTCAAAATCAAGTATTAATTGATTCTAAAACTAGCATCAAAACTAGATAATCATTTGAGCAGGTATTAATACAAAAAAGTAACATCAACTTTCATAGGACAGAGATAATCCTTTCCTGAATAACTTTAGAGTGAACTTGAGCTGTAAATCTGTATAACAGGATGGTAAAACTTGCTCAACCACATGTTTTTTATTGCTTAGAAAAGCGTGAATTCTTACTTTCCGCAGATCTGACCTGTAACTTTACCTAGATGTGTCAGTGAATTGTCTCCATGGAGATAGACAAGTTCATTGTCATATAACGGTATATGGACTGTACTTAAGAGCGCTTTTGGCATTTTCAAAGGCTTTATATAAATCCAGTGCATTATTATTATAACATTCCAATTGCATCTCCATGGAGACAATCAGATTTCAAATCCTACACCAGAAAAGCTCCATAGTGGAGAAATTAGAATTAGAATTCAATGCAGCAAATTTTGTAAAAAGAATAATACATTTTGTCTTTCAAAACTTAACTTCTGTACTTTTGAGTCGTGGCACTGTTGAAAACCTCTCACAGGGACTGACCTATATCTGAAAGGTCTCTGCTCAGTCACTGCTCTGGCAAATCTGTAACTCTTTAAAACAAAGAAAATCTAAGAGACAGCTACAGCAGTCCTGGAGGAATAGGAAAACGAGAAAAAAAAACACAACAACTTTAAACTTCTAACTGTAGACGACTCGCACTAAAGTTCAACAAATGTCAGATTGCTAGTCCCAAGGGGCATCGGTTAGCTTGTATGTGGTAGGACCCGCGCACACTCCGCTCTGATGGGAGAGGGAGGGGTTCAAAGGAAAGGTTAAAGGTCACCAGCTCCATGGAAACTGCAGCGTTTGAAGGGACCAGCTCGTTTACATATCGCAGGATCTGATCATGGGCTGTTGGCTCTGTGTAAAGTGCAGGGTGACATTTCGATCCCAAAAACAACAAATGAGCAAAAGATCCAAAATGCAGACATTAGGAATTAGCAGGGTAATCTTAAAAAGTATAGATTTTTTTGCCAATATTAATACATTTAAATTTAGCAAAATCATCTGCTGAAACATGCCTTTAAATAACTTGGTAGAGGTGAGGTTGCTGGAAAGAGAATTTTGTGCAGAAATGTAACCATGTAAATTAAATTAAGTCGTTTGTACACAGCTACATTCCACATAGAGCTGCCTGTGGACTAAAGAGAAGAGTGATGGGAAAGGAGGAGCAAGGTCAAGGGTATAAAGAAGTGTGACTGGTCTAACAGGTATCATCAAGCTCCACCCTTGCAGCTGGAAGCAGGGCAGTCTTGTGTGATGTCACATAGTACTTGAAATTGCAGGAGCCCCTTGAGGCAGTACGTATTCAGATTTGATAATAAAAATAATAGATAATACGTGTATAGTGCATTTCAAGATATCCAAAGATGCTTTACACGCACAGATGAACGAAGACAAACGGAAGAAACAAAAACCAAATAATGAAAAGTGGGAGGACACAGGAGGTTGGCATCAGCTTATCAGAGGTCGAGGACCAGGCTGTGGAGGGAGTTTTGGATGCACTGGAGTCTACTGAGGACTTTTGAAGTTGAACTATAGTTACGAATTGGTTGTTTTTGCTCCGCTTGACCACTTGAGGGATACTTTTTCTACACCTGACTTTTTATTTTGTCTGCATTTTTTGTCTTCTCTTGCGTAACGCTTCTATTGTCCCCTCTTTCCTAAGATGGCGAGTACAAGTATAAGCCCACCCACAATCCAAACTACAGGATGTTTTTGTGTGACTTTTCAGTAATAATCTTTACAGCCCATTCTCCCAAATCCAGACAGTATCAGACAGAAACAGCTCAGACGCCTCGCTCAGATACATGCCTATTCTTTATCTCTGCTCTGAGCGCCAGGATTCTGTTTGTAATTCTATAAATCCATTTCTCCGAGGCTGTCTCTCTCCCTATACCTCCATCTCATCCTCCCGTTCTCTCTCTCTCTCTCAACAGTCTCCTTCGATCTTTTTTTTGCCATTCTCTTTCTCTCCTCTACCTCTCTCTGTGCTGCCTTCTATCAACCCACCCTCCCCACTCGCTCTGTCTTATTTCTTTATCTTTAAACTCCTTTACCCATCTCTCTCAAAACGCCTTACCTGTCTCCTCTCTCCCTGCCCCACTCCTCTCTCTGTCTTTTCTTGTTTTCTCTTCATCTCTTACCTCACGTCTCAACAGTCTCCTCTCTTTTCCCATTTCTCTTTCACACTCATGCTCTCGTTTGTTCTCTTCCTCCCTTTCTGTTTTACCTCTTTCCTTGTCTCTCACCTGTCCTTTATTCTCTCTCTCACTCCCTCTCCATCAGCCCCCTCTCTCTACATCTCACATTTATCCTTTAGCCTCTCTCTTTCTACCCCTCTCTCTCACCTGTCCTCCATTCTCTCTCTCCCTTACCTGTCCTGTTTGAAGCCCAGACCACCAGAGCTGCAGTAGATGGATGATAGTCCCACACACTGCCCGGGGCCACTGCCTGGGGCCTCACTAATTTCATAAACAGTACTTTGATGAGTGGGGAATATTCAGGATTGAAAGTATGACTGCGATATCATCATGGGAACCCCATTTTAAGAAATACAGAAAATATAGGAAAACTTGAATGTATATGAATTAGACGTTTTTAGCGAGATTTTAGTGGAGACATGCCTTTGCAGGTGGAAAATAGATAAAAAGACCATTGATACAGTAAAGCTGAAAGGCTAGCGGATTTGAATACTCACTATTCTAAGGGTTTGACTAAAATGGTTTAAGTAAAATTAGAAAAAACATTTTAAACTAGAAATTGAAATTATAAAAAGGTAGTTTTAGTTAACATATCAGTATACAGATATAACTTATATATATATATACTTATATAACACAACAGTGGAACAAGCCGAAAAATCAAGCTTAAAGCCAGATGAGAGAAAAGTGTGGGTATCTACTCTGTCCACAGTGCACAAATCGCTTACCTCCTGCACATTTTCACTGACAAAATAGTACCTCACACCTTTCCCCTTTGTTCTGGCTCACATTCACTCTCTGGTCTTCTTCTCTCAGGCCAGAGCTGGCACACTATCAGACAGCTGTGAGGTAGATAGCGTCTAGTAGTGAAGTGTAAGGATGCAACAGAAACAGATGGTAGCTTTAAAAGGAAAATGGTAAAATATTAGGCTATAAACTAAATTGAAGACAAATATAACATTGAAGAAGGCAATTGAATATCTAATTGCACAATTTTTCAGTAAGTTTTTGGTTCAGGGTCCATCACCTGCTTATTTTTATGGATATGTCAATGCTTTGTCTGGAATGTTCCACAGTATGACATTAACCAGCTTTATATTACATTTATCTGATTTGGCCTTCATAAAGATAGAAAGATTTAATACCATACTGTGAAACATTCCAGACAAAGCTATAGCATCTCCATGGACAAAAACATGCATCTTAAAAACATGGTTAATTAAATAAATAAATAAAAAAATCATCTATCCAGATAGTTCGAAACCTTTAGGATAAAGAATGACCGCAGAACTGTCATATATTTTATTCAACTAATTATTACTCACTAAATCCTAACGGAAAGGTTAATAGAGCCAACAGTTGTATGATTATAAGAAGACTTGCCTAATAATGTGAGATGTTTTTCATTTCCCGTTATCACCTCAGTTTGGCCAGATCCCACTGTGCGCCGCTAAAACCAAAGTGCTCATTATTCTGTCGTTAAAGGTCTAAGAGTAGCAGACTTCCTACTGAGCCCTCATCGCATATAGTCAGGAAATCTACCTGCGGAGAAACATAATTTGAAGTATCGATATAGGCTTGGTTACGTATTATTGGTTGACCAAGAAAGCAGGGAAGTGTATGGAAAAATGTTCTTAAAGGTCTTAAAAGAACAGTAGCTACGATTTTGAGGTTGTAATGTAGCGTAGTGCTGTAACCTGCTTGTCTCCCTTGTGATAAAGAGGTTTAATCTAATCTGTGGAACTTTCTAGACAATGAAATAACATTTTTATTTTAAGATGATATAAAAATTTACATTTATCCCTTTAGAATTGTCCAGTCAGAAGGCAGAATGAATGCCGCACATTGGGTTGCCAGGTCCAACAACAAAAGTTTGCAATAAACTCCAAATCTCTCTATGGTATTCCCCCTGGATAACAACTAATGGGTTATGGCTTGATTAGGTTTGGTACTTGTTACAGTTATACCTTCATATGAGTGGATGCCAGGAGGGGTACATAGGGTGTGGGACAAACCTGCTGCTACACGCAGATGGAGTTTACACGGTCTCCATGGAAACCACATATTTATAATAAGGTGGAACTGAGTCTCCATCACCCGCATCCATCTGCCAGGAATTGCACGTCTCACATTTCCATTAAACAGGCTGTCACTGGGGCATCAGCTTTTTCATTTTGGCTCACACTGAAATTGGCTTTGTGCAGTGCGAATAATTATTGAAAAGTCCAAAAAAGTACAGAGCCACCTTTCGTTGTCAGGTTAAAATTTTGTGGTAACATTTTAGGGACGGAGTATTTCGCAAAATTGATTTTTTTTGTTTTTTGCTTCCTACCATGTTATAATGTTGTTCCCTCATCAAAACATGCCAGAAAAGTTTTTTTATATGACATCCATGCATGTTTGAGTATTTTAGCCATCTCTCCTATTCGAACCCTCCTTATTATTAGCTGTAAGGTTCTGTCCAATGTGCTACGTCGTCCATGCTACCATAACAGCAGTGCTCCACAAATATACAAAAACATGATACAAAAATGTATACAACAACTTGACAAACCTGATGCGATGTGCAGTGGCTTCATTATTAGCGCTATGCAGGCTGAGTGTGTTGTGATAGTGTTCTGTACGGGGAGTGACTTAGCAAAAGGAGGACAGACTCCGAATATCAAAAACAAAAGGCATGCAAAGAGACGGGGGGGAGAAGAGTATCAAAAACAAAAGTAAAACCTATAGAACGTGTTAATACATTGTTTGGCACATATAGCATTTCCAAAACAATAAGAGGTAATATGCTGACCTAAATGTGTTATGTGTTATACCTTTATATGTGTGATAGCAGTTAATACCTCATAGAATTAAAATACCCCTTTTAAGGTTCAACAAGCCAGCCTTCCAGCGCTAAATAATTCTCTTTTTTATCCATTTCAACGACATTGACCTTTGTTTGACATGACATTGCAAACACAGGTCTCTAGGCAACACAAGCAGCCAAAATATTGGCAAAGAAGAAGTAAAAAACATAAAAAGTTAATGTTATTGAACAGACAACACAGTAAGATGAAAAAAGCCCCACTGATACTTTGCACCCGATGTCATCACCATTCCTTGGGAGTGTATGCCAATTCTAGGCACTGCTCTGTCTGAAGCTCTGTTACTCAAGTCCGTTTTTAATCTGAGTTTTAATGTAACACAATCTAGAAAGAGTTAATTTAGTTGGAATTACAAGAGGTGAAATGATTTGTATTTTTAAACAAGTCTCTTCCACATATAGGTTTTTTCAGTTAGTCTTGTTAGTCGTAACCATGAACACAACATTGATAACAGGTTTCTGAAAATCCATTTTGTATTTTTTCTTGAGGTTTCAGACAATTTTGAGACTATCTGTGTTTGCTGAACATTGCACCATAGATATATATGCAGAACATCCCGAGTGTGTCACTGCAAAGTAGCGATATGTTATAGGTTTTTGAATTTTGTCACCTTATATGTACTTTGCTCTAAGTACTTTGGGTACGGTACACCCCCAAAAACTTCATTTAGAATAAGTGTTAAAAGTTGTGTCCTGTACTTTTACTAAAGCCGTAACTGTAATGCTGATAAATGATGATGATATAGTGGTTTGAAAATTTGGCTATGGGGCCTGTGTTAACTTGGGAGGAATCCATAAATCTCCAGGACACTCTTATTAAAGGTAGAACAAGTGGGTCACAAGTTTGATCAAAAAGATAATCTCCGGATGTTCAAAAGATTTAGAATAAAATGAAATAAGATTAGGGGTATTACACAAGCAGTTTAAATCGGTCTACAGATGGATTTAAAGTGTTAGAAAAACAAAGGGCAGCCCAGACACTGAGAGGTGTGATTAACATTTGTTGATCAATTTAAAAAAAAAAGAAAAAACAGATCTAATTATAGTGCTGAATCTTTTTGTCAATATCACTCAATGTCTTCTCCTTGCATAATTTCCATGCAATGATGCAAAAGTAATCTAATGAAAGACTCAGGTATTAAAGGGGATCTATTATGCAAAATTGACTTTTTAGAGACTTTAACAATGTTATAATCATCCTCATTTCCCTCTCAAAGTTGTATTTAAAGTGATTCATTCATGTTTGAGTAATCTTTATTCTCCTGTACTTAAGTCATTTTTGCTCCAATCACCATTACACTCCCCCTGCTCTCACTTTTTTTTCTTAATCAGTGATAGAGTTTGGCAGCATTGTGTACTGATTTTGATACAAATGAGAAAAAAAAATCATTTCCCCAGCTTGATCTGCAGTTATCCATACGAGGGGACAGCTCTTTGTTGTAACGATGTTTGTGGCAATTTTGACTTCACAATGTTTGGTTTATTTCATTTTATAGTCTCTGTAGCACTGCTTTTTGGAATTACAGTTTCTCAAGAGCAAACCCTGTTTTATCTAAAGTAAATATGAAAATATGAGGAAAAAATCTCACAAGAATTTTCAACATGTGTGCAATTTTGTCTTGCGAGATCTTGTCCCATTCCAAACTATATGTCCATGGAAGTATCACTGTTTTTCAAGAAATACATCATAACAGATAAACAAAAGTGAAGTTAGTTTTTCACTTTAGCTTCGGCAAGTGGTGCTATTATTTAACCCCCCAAATTTGATTGTTGTCACTAGAGAAACATAAGATTAATATGGCAAATTTGTGGAGTCAATTGCTAACAATGAATGATTCCCAGCTATATAAGCACCTACCCTGCATCTGATATCTGACATCAAATACTAGAACGTGAACACAAACTACTCTTCTTGCCTTCTATTCTTTAAATAAGTAGATTTGCAAAACCTCCAATTAAAATGTGTGGGAAAAAATACAGAGAGAAGCTTTGCAAGTAGTTAATTAACATGTCGTAACAATACTTTATGTACAACTATGCTTATGTCCTGAATTTAGCCTTGAACCTTGAATCCTCCTAAACAATATAGTACTCATTGTAGTAGTAATCTATTGGAGAGAGCAGACAGTAATTTGGCCGTGGAAATGTCAGGACCAATTCTCCTTATGAGACCAGAGCTCGCACAAAGGCAGCGAGGAAGAGCTGGGAATCACAGAAATAATTGCATCACCGTTTTGTATTTTCTGAAAAATCTGATAAAGCCGTGGACTGTAATTACCTTTTCAGTTCACAGGGAGAGGCAGAGAGGGGGAGAGAAGCAGGGCTCTGTGTGCTGATGTGAAAGAACACTACTGCCACCTGCTGGGCTCCATACAACTCACCTAGAATGAGTCCAGTACACATCTTGGTTTAAATGTATTTAACTGGTCCTGGAATTTTTTTTTTAGATAAAACTAATTTATTCTATATTTAAAGCCCCAATCTGTAACTATTTAGCCATTTTACTAAAACACTGCAACACCCTGTGAACAGTGTACAACAAGGGACCGGTGGGGAGTCCCTCCCTCCTGTGGGTCACCACCTGCAGAGGGGTTCATAGGGTCTGGGTCTGGTGCACAGAGTAATGGGCAGTGCTGCCCCCGCGACCCAGCTGGATTAAGCGGGAGAAAATGGATGGATGGATGGATGGAATTTTTTTTTTAGATAAAACTAATTTATTCTATATTTAAAGCCCAAATCTGCAACTATTTAGCCATTTTACTAAAATAAAAGCATTATTCTTTTGATTTTGGTTGTTTACTTCATGGAAAACCTGCATCCTTACTACAAGCAGGCTTACATCTCCTCAAACCTGAGACTTATTTGGCTTGGAGGGGGGCTTCCTCCAGCTTGCTTCCATGGCATTGTTTTTTTTTCTTTCTTTTTGGCTATAATATTATATAGTATTGCATAAAACTAGCCTTCAGATCTCAGAATGTGTACAGGGTTGTAAATCTGGATGAGGTCTGAGATATATAGCGTGGTTAGTACAGTCAAAGTATTAAAAAGAGAGAATAAAATAAATTCTAAAATTAAAAGGAAGCCAGTGCAGCGATGCAAGAATTGGGGTAATGTGGTTTTTGCTCTCTGTTAAAAGACGCACAGCAGAATTCTGGACTACGGTAACAAACTACAAACAATGAATTTTTGTTGATTCCTGTGTAGAGTGCATTGCAGTAGTCCAGGCAAGTGGAGATAAAAGTGGAAAAAAAATATCCAAAAAAGGTTTCACTTTGGATAAAAGACAAAGGTGATAAAACTGGATTTAACAACAGAACTGACCTGCTTGTTAAGTTTAAAATCACAGTCTACGCTAAGGTTGGTGGCTGAGGGACGAATGAATTCCTTGAAGGGACCCATATCAGTCAGGGTGCCGCTGCCATTTTTCCTGAGTGGCATGTAAATTGGGAAGTCATTTGCATAAAAATGGTAAGATATAACATGCTTTTGAGAAAATTTGGCTCAGGGGGAGAATATAAAGTGCAAACAGTACAGGTGTGAGAATGAAGCTTTGGGGGACTCCAGAGTGAAGCGGCACAGACACAGAAAGACCTGAACCAGTCCAAGGCAGAGCCCAGACACTAACACAGTTTTCAAGACGATTTAAACGAGTTGCATGGTTCAATGGGTCAAAAGCAGCAGTAAAGTCTAAAAGCAGTTATATGGGAGATTCACATGGCAGATTTTTTTTTCTGATATTTTAGGACTATGCAGTATGGGTGATATTGATATTTTCATTAAAATATATTATATGAAATTCATAAAAACATTGTTATTGATGTGACATACTTCCAGATGGAGGGGCAAGAGGCAGTTTTTCCATTGATTATATTAGAATAACTAAAAGGGATATGGACAAATGTTGGACAAGATCATTTCCATTAGTGACCTATAGAATGTCATGATGTAATCTGAAATCCAGTAATAATGGAATAGAGTAATCACATTTTGGTTTTGAGCTGTGCGCTAAAGTGTTAAATTAAGGATTATTTCTTTAATCAGCTTCACAATTTTAATTTTAAAATAGTTATGCTGATGTTATGTCAGGATGAATTTCGCTTTGAATCATTGTACATCAGTCCAACCACAGATGTTTTCTTGTGAAGCTAAGGCCACTCCCTTCCATCATAATGTTCAACCTCTCACTAAAACAATACCACTCCAAACCCTCCATGCACCTATTAGCTGCTATAGACCAACCAAACATTTTATATTCATTTTAAAAGTGAATATGCAGTGTCCTCTCCCGCTGCTGTTCGGAGCCTCATTATGTTAGGCCCAGTTTGACGTGTTTGAACTCAATATTGCAAAGGAAAGACAGAAAATCAAAGAAAAGCTGTAGCGATTGTCACAGCGCTGTTAAGATTCACAGAGCTTCAAAGTTGGGTTTGTAGATCTGATTCTGTGTCATGTTTTAGAGCCAGACAGCTCCTGGTGAGGGGGTACCAAAGTTATTCTATGCATATGTCTTTTTATGTGTCAAACTGAATCTGTACAAAACACAAGATGGATAGATGTTTAGTCATCTACTGTATAGGTGGAGGCAGGTAGTTTACTCAGTTGCATTTACATTACACTAACTTTTTAAAGAAATTGTACTTTTCAGAGTGCTTTCCTACCAGCATAATTTTATGCCTACCTGAGTAATATTTGTTATTGAAGTAACAGTACTCTTAACTTGAGTTACAGTTTTGGTTACTCTTTCCACTGTGACAAAAGCTTTATGTGGATTTGAACATTTGCTCTTCTTGCACCACTCTTTCAGTTATGATTTAATTACTTTGAAAATACCAGATTTTGTCCATTATTTAATATTTCTCTTTCGAATTATATCAACATTAAATTATAAATTATAATGAATTTACATTAGTTACTTCTAGTTGTATAACTGTTTTCCCCAAATGACTTTGATTAAGAAATTACTCAAGTAATTCTCTTTTGAAGTAATGTTACACCTGAGGACCCCTGTTTCTAGGCTTTTTGTGGTTGTAAATGAAATCGTTAGCCTATTATTAGAAAGAGTCATTCATAAAAGCCTACTGTGAAAAGTGAACATGTAAGAAGACTGGACTTTCCATTTCTTAGTTTGTGATTTATGATTTAAAAGTGGCTTGCTCTAGGCTTTGTGGGGCAACAAGAACAGAATGGCACTAGAGAATAGATTTTTTTGTTAACCTAATATTAAAACAATGGATATATTTTCAGATGTTAAATACTATACATATATGTAATGTATTCTGCCACTATATAGTGTTAAATGTATTTACACCTAACCAATCAGGTTGTTTCACAGCTCTTTGGTTTACTTTTTAATATTATTAGATACTCATTTGAACAAGTATCGATACAAAAAAAGTCACATTCACAGGACAGAAATTAACCTAATGTTAATGTTGAGAATTACACTCTACTGTCTAAAGTCTACTGTCTAAAGAGTGTTTTGTTACTATCATTTTGGTATCAAAATCGGTATTGAGTCCATTTCTTGCTTTAACATTCTGGTACTGCAACATTAAATCAATCTGAACCTCCTAAGAAAAACTTCATATGAAACTGTGTAAACTGCAATATTAAAAGTCAAGATAATAAATACGGGACAAAAATGCCCAAAGTGAAGTCTCATTTCTTATTACTTGCTTTTTGGGGTTGAAGTAAAATTTGCACTTCTGTGATGCATCTTTTCGCCAGAAGAGGGCACCCTCAGTATACAAGAATGAAGAGATGCTGGAGGCGGATTTGACAGGTATAAATAATGGATCATAGACTGAATCCAGACAGTCTCCTCACTGAACAGACTGATTTTACAACTCCACACTTTGTACTTGGGCTCTGAAGAAAAGGTTTCTTTTACTATACAGAGCAAAACTACGGACCAACAACCTAAAAGCAAACTTGGAAATATGTGGTATAAAAATAGTCTTATATTGCACAAAACAAATTCAAAACAAGTCATGTTAGAATGTATCTAATCAAAAACAGACCTGGAGGTGTATTTTGTTTCGTTCACACATGTTTGGGTAAACCTGGTT
This sequence comes from Scartelaos histophorus, assembly GCA_000787155.1. Lineage (NCBI taxonomy): Eukaryota > Metazoa > Chordata > Actinopteri > Gobiiformes > Gobiidae > Scartelaos > Scartelaos histophorus. The sequence goes on from KN510819.1 coordinate 24,218, forward strand.
TATTGGTCTGGTTACGTCTCCTGAGCCTGGGTTACCAGTGCCTTAACCTGCACATCAAGGACTGGGTTTTTTCACTCTCAGTACAGGGACAGCACACTGCAGCAGCAGAGGCCATACTGCCTTGTCAAAGCCTGTTCTTGTCAGATCTCAGAAGCTAAGCAGGGCTGGCCCTGGTTAGTACTTAGATGACCTCTGGGAATTCCAGGTGCCACAGTGGGACGCCAGGGCCCAAAACTGTTATTGTGTCCTTAGGTAAGACACTTCCCCCACATCACCATGAATGAAAATGGTGCATGTGCAAGCTGATGCCACAGACTGACAGCTTTGCTTCAGTCAGTCTGCCCCAGGGCAGTTGTGGCTACAACAGTAGTTTACCACCACCAAGTAAGGAGTGACTGAACAATGCAATCTTGAAAGGTGCTAAAATGAAATGAAATGAGAAACTTGTTCTGCTTTCTGACTCATTTTTAGAACCAAAACACTTCTAACAAACAACTTTGCAGTTATTGAGCAATATTTGATTGAAATATGTCTACCTTGTATCTAGGGACAAGTTTGTGGAATTAAAAGCAAATTCTTATATACCCAGTTATCTGCACTTAAATGAGTACCTTGCCATCAGTGCATTCTAGTGGGGCTTGACATTGTCTTATTATAATAAAGCAGCAAGCCAAATATTAAGGTGTCGTTCTATCCTGCTCTGACATGGCACAAATTGCTACAATCAATTTTGTTGTCTTTCATGGTTAATACATTTTTCATCAGAATAGTTATTAAAATTTAGTCAAACTCATTCCAAGCTTCAAGCTTTCATTTAATGTATGCTTGACTTTTGGGAGATGTTCTGATGTAAAATGTACAGTATGTAATTTAAGTGGCATGTCACCACCATGATTCCATGGAAATAGAAATGTAAACCTATACTTTGGAATATTCTCCATGGATTTTGATATGTTTTATAGCATACTGTGGAAGATTATAGTGAAAGGAACATGTCCATGGAAACAAGCAGGAGGATGCTTGCTTTTAGACCAAATATGAGTCATGTTTGTAGAGATACAAGTCCGGTTAGAGTAAGTGCATATTTCAATGTGAAAAAGTTACACACCACTTACATTACTTGGCTCTGAATGTCCTTATAATCCTTCTTTATATTGAGGTCCTGACTGAACATTTCTAATGCTCGTTCCAGCTACAGCGATTACACCTTGCTACTCTAACATTTTTCCTGCTTTTCCTTTTGAAGAGCGCCTGTGTTATTTCCCAAAGCCCTGCAGGGACCCTGGCTTGCGAATCATCATAAAATTAAATTTAAAGAACGCCGAGCCTTCTGTTATCTACGTCTGCACAAGCGGCATACAAATCAGGCCAGCATCACTCACCACCACTCTCTGCAAAGGGCTAATTGCTAATTGGGTATAATGCTGTGCAAAATGGTTGAGAAATGCTGAGGAGAATGAAATTGTGGAGGTGTTCTTTATTGGAGCAATATTCTGGTGACGTGCCCAGAGCAGGGGGCTGTTGAAAGGACAGGAGACACTTTACATTAAGATATGCTTTGGTTTAATTTAGTGTGGCTTCAAAACAATGTCACGGTGTAAGAAGGTGCACCAGATAAGACCAGTAGCCCGAGGTAAGAACAAGCAGAAAAAAAACATATAAAGTATATGAAAAGAGCTGGCTAGAGAAGGCAATAGCATTTAGTAGGCTACTGCAACATGGAGACTCAAAATGGGGATGTATCTATAGCAAGGCAAAGAGAAGTGTCTATTAGTGTGTGGTAGAACTATATTTAAACACACTACCAGTCAAATGTTTGGACACACTTTTTCATTCATGGTTCATCTTTATTTTCATAATTATTAACTTTGTAGATTATCTCTGAAGGCATCAACACTGTGAATGGTTGTAAACAAAAATAAACTCAGAATAACTAATGAAAAAAAAAAATCACCCTTTGCTTTGATTACCATTCTGCACTCTTGGCATTTCTTGACCCTGTGAGGTGTTATGTGAAAACCATTTGCTGTGCTGTCAGATAAGCAAAGGGATATTTTAGGGATTTGAATATAAAATAAAGTTTTTTTCACTTTTTTTCTTTGCAACTTCTATACAACTTGTATTATACTTGATGACTTCTGTATCAATAGAAAATGTAGAACAAAAACCGTAACAAAAAAACAAAACAAAACTATGAAAGACAAGGTGTGTCCAAATTGATGACTGGAGGATACTCTGAACCACACAAGATACAGATCTAAGCAATGTAAAGCTGAAGAATCCAAAAACCTGTTTAAGTGTCAGAGCTACAAGTAACATGGAAAAACAATATGCAGTGGACTTGTTGATGTGAGTCATAAAAGGGAAATGTTTAGTATTTAAAAGAAATGAAACAAGATAATTATGCATTTAAACATCTTTAATGTGGTTTTGTTCATATATGCAATGATAAGCCATCACTCAAAGCATATATGATATCAGAGTGAGATAATGAATGTGTGGAGCCCAGAAGCAGCCAAGAGCAGGTCGGAGCTGTATAACCAGGTCACGTGGGCCCAGAGGACCACCTCTGCTCTCACTCAGACGGAAACGATAATAGAGGACCAAAAATAACTACTTTAGATGTGCTTTTATCAGAGAAGAGACAAAAACCAGTCAGTAACCCTAAAAACAGTGTGTGCTGATGAAGAGGATCAGAGTACCAACATTAGCCGAAATAAGTTATGAAAACACCAGGGTAACTGCACTAGGGTACTAGTATACAGTGTATGGATACTAGTCTAATTTATTTATGTATTTGAAGACACAAATGAAACACAAGTGTCACACTAATGTAGTTCTACTTCTCTCACAGAATAGGCTATGATTTATGCTGCATACCGCGTAGTTAAACTGCTGCCCTCATCTGACCTCCAGAATGTGTCTATGCTCTGTGTGCAAACAGGGCTCCAGGAGGGGTTCACTGAGCCATAAGCTCATGCTAATGAGGCTAATAACTCTGCACAGACAGACTGAGCGGACTTCTCCGTCACTATGGGGTGACACGGGGCTCTGAACAGAAAGGTGAGCCTGCTGCAGTCCTGTTCGTGCACGCGCAAACACACCGGTCCAATACGCAGTCCTTACTGCAGTCACAGTCCGGGAGCGCGTTCCAAACCATCCACCCAATTTGTGCGCGCTCCCTACAACTTCAAAACGCGTGAAAGTGAAGGTCACTATACACAAAAGCGCTCGCGCTGCGGTCCAATATAGCGCATGCGCAGTGCCGGAGGACTGCTTCACAGACCGCAGTGTGTAATGCCTGGCAGCGGGCACACACGGGACATGAACCACTCTACAAACCGCGACTACGAGATGGGGGATGAAGTCCTGGACGGGGAAGTCCAGCAGAGTCCACCCGGGTGCAGGTCCGAGGAGGTGCACTTGGGGCACCTACGGAGCGAGGAAGAGGAGGAGGAAGAAGAGGAGCCACTGCGTCTTAGCCGGTTGAGTGAAAACACACGCCTGGCCACGCGGTATGCGGTGCGCATCTTCAGAGAGTTCTTGAGCGACAAGGCGCACAGCCCGGACTTTGAGACTTTGGACAAAGAGTCTCTGTGCGCGCTACTGCGCTCTTTTTACGCAGAGGCGCGCTCCAAAAGCGGACAGTTGTACAGTAAATCCTCTTTGATCAGTATCCGCAGCTCTCTGAACAGGTACTTAAACGAACCCCCCTACTGTCGCACTCTGGACCTTACCAAGGACCCTGAGCTGCGAAGCGCAAACTTGGCCCTGGCGGCGGTGCTGAGGCGGCTGGAGGAGCAGGGCGCGGGTCCTGTGGTCCAGAAACAAGCCATCACCAGAGCTGACCTACGGAGGCTCTACGAGTCTCCAGTGTTCCACGCACACACGCCGTTTGGGCTACTCAACAAAGTGTGGTTCGAGACGTGTATGTACTTCTGCACGCGCGGGCGCGAGAACCAGCGTGAGTTGGAAGAAGACTCGTTTGGTCTCGCTGTGGATGAGGACGGCAGGAGGTTCGTGTACCTAAAGGCTCTGGGGCAGTATCACAAGTCCCGCAGCGGGGCGTGGGGCAAGCGGAAGGATGCGGAGGAGGATACCCGCCCGCGCATGTACGAGACAAGAACACCACTCTGTCCATACGCCAGCTTCGTCCAGTATGTATCCAAGCGGAACCCGCTATGCAACGCATTCTTCCAGCGCCCACGGGACCACTGCTGCTCCAGCGACGCCACATGGTTTGAGAACAAGGCTATAGGCAAAAACCTGCTGGGCACGCGCATGCAGATGTTGTCACGCGCCGCAAAACTCTCCAAAACCTACACCAACCACTGCATCGGCGCCGTCTCCATAGCAACGCTCAACAGCATAGTGGGCGCAAGGACGCTTTGTGTTACTAAGGAGACAGTGAATGGCCACGTGCAGCCTCAGCTGCAGCTCGTGGTGCCGTCCCTGCAGCGAGAGATGTCTCCAGTGCCAAAACGGCTGTGCGTGAGACCCTCTGGTGGGACGCACAGTGACATCACAGAACCCGCAAGACCCACGGAGGCGGAAGAGCAGCCCATAGTCCACTCCACAACTCCAACTGACCACAAGATCCCACAGGTAGGGTACAGGTTTTCTTCAGACTCTATCATTATAGCAATAATGGTGGTCTGGAGGATAGTGCCTCATGACCAAACTTTAAACTGGTTTATTTATGTGTTTATTTGATTGGGACAGTGCATGTTAATGAACATACATGACAAGCACGAATGTAAACACGCCAGATTGTAGCCATACGACTAATTTCCATCTAAAGTCCCATGGGTCACAGGGATGAGGCATCAGGGGTCAGGGGGTTGAGCCATGGATCCATTTTCCTATAAGCCTACGGCTTATAAGGACACGGTGGGGTTCCACAGTGGTGTTCAGTGAGGCAGCAGATTCTTGTCAATAACCTACTGCCTGTTCGTTACACTGCTGTGTGCTGCCTCAGGAATGTGTGTCCTCATTCAAACCGCCTCTGTTGCCATTGGTAACAGCGTGACTGGTGGAGACTGTAGTATTTTGCTACTGATGAAAACAGCTGATCACAGCTGCAACCCACTCATGTGATGAGAACGTGTTCCATAAAAGTCTTGTATTTGCATAGCAGTGCTGTGCACTCTCGGTTATGGTCCTCTGTTATTATAACTCAAAATGCAGTTGAACACTGTGATGAGGAGCAGGGGAGCAGAGTTGACAGGAGCCCAGAGCTGGTGTGTGTGTGAGGAGGGGTCTTGCAGCTGGCCCCTCTGCACTCCTCACACACAGATGCTTTGTAGCTCAGAGGCCCTGGCAGCAGATCCCGCCTTCAGGACCTGGAACAAGACTGAGTCACTTTCAATTTTACGGTCACCACTTGAGGGACACTCTTTAGATTTGTTCAAGAAAGTATTATTAAACTGGATAATTTGTGCCAACAAGAAATTTTTAGAACCATAAAATATGCAAATCAACAATAATGAACATTAATAATCAATCAACCAATGTTATTGTTTTGCCTGTACAATAGACCTGATTGTACTGTTTGTTCCAGGACAACCTGAGCGGTAGTGGCCCTCTGCGGTGCCCTGTCTCCCCACTCTCCTCTCTGGGATCAGCTGGGATCCCCACAGAAGCCAAACTTTCCAAAAGCACCGCCCCGGTCCATATCGATGTAGGGGGACACATGTACACCAGCAGCTTGGCCACACTCACCAAGTATCCTGACTCAAGGTAATACTTTGCTTTGCCTAGAATGTCCCATGATAAAGGATAAAACCGTCATTTCCATGAAAACAAACAGTTTACAGCAAGTTACATCTCACCCCACACAGAGGAATGGATATTTCTCAAAGATTTGTACCAATTTAAACAACTGCAATAGATTAAATGTAAGATAGATCAATTAAATCCCATACTGTGAAATATTTCATAAGCAAACCCCATCCACAAGGAATGTTAAATGTGCTAAATAAAAAAGTCACTAATGAGTCACACGTATCCTGTCTGAGAATTATAAATTGGTTGTTCTGCAAGTGAAAAGTAAAGTTCTACTACTGAGTTATACCAGGAAAATATGCATACAGCTTAAGTACGTAGAATGTCCTATTAACTCAATTCATGTTTGTGTTACATTCAGACAAACATATAACTGACACAAATTCAATTATTATGATTTTAAAATGTGTAATCTTATCTATTTTGTTGTTTGTCATTGGTTTTAGGATTGGGCGTCTGTTCGATGGGACAGAGCCCATTGTCCTGGATAGCCTAAAACAGCATTATTTTATAGATCGAGATGGTCCCATGTTTCGGTACATCCTGAACTTTCTGCGCACCTCCAAACTGCTGCTTCCTGAGGACTTCAAAGTGAGTTTCAGTCTGTCAACAGGTACTAACATGTCTCGGTAACATTTAGCAATTTCTTATGTTTACTGTAGTGATACCACAAAAATAACACAATACTGCCATTGATAACACTTAAGTGACTCATTTTGAATGCCTTAGATAGCTGCCTTTAACTCATGACTTAACCTTAACTCATACCAGCAGAAATTACTTCATGGTTCACTCCCATTCTATACAAAGAAAATGTAAATGGCACTGCCCCATAGGTATCGTGCAACATTCAAATCTGAGATCACGACTATCATGGTTAAAATAATTGAGATTAACTATCATATCACGATAATTGCATGCATATAATTAATTATACCTTTAAAATTATGAATAGATTCCATTGGGAAAACAACAATAACTTAGAAGAAAACATCTAGAGTAGTTTTATGTCATCGCTTTTTTTTTTTTTTTCAGCCCATCGTTTGTTTTCATACCTGACAGTTTCGACTGCTCACTAGCGGTCTCCCTCAGAGTGGTCATGTGATGTTGCTGTGACACGTCCACTCAGCTGATTTATAAAGGTTTTCATTATTATCACGATAAACAATATTACACGATTCTCAATCTTGTACCCTGCTCATGAATGAACCTTGGAGAAGTGCCCACTGCATTTTGACTGCAGGCCCCAACTTCACCAAATCTGTTTGGCTCAAACGGTTTTCACTTTTTAGTAGCGGTATGTGATGTTCCAAAAAAGCATTATCAAGATTTTCCAGGGCTTAGATCACAATCATAGTTCATGGAAACAAAGTAGCTTTATACTATACTACTTTACTACTACTATACTTTAGGATGTAACCACAACTGCCCGTTCTGAGAGTTCACGCTAAACTAGAATTCCACTTTCTCAGATCATAACAGAGGCTGACTACTGAATAGAAGTGAATGGGGAAAAGCAAAATAGCATATCTGCCATAGACATAGCATATATAGCATATAGCATAGACTAGGGCTGTAGTCCTTTGGCCGTTAGGGTAGACTTGGACCATCAATGTGAGACTTTTAGATAATTTTGCATTTTCAAAACAATAAAAGGTAACATGGTGATCTAAATACTTCATGTGTTAGCAGTTAATACCCCATAGAAGTAAAATAGAACATAACATTTCTTTAGTAGATGACAGCCCTAGATGCACAGTGTTTAGATCAGATGTCCATCCATCCATTTTCTCCCGCTTAATCCAGCTGGGTCGCGGGGGCAGCACTGCCCATTACTCTGTGCACCAGACCCAGACCCTATGAACCCCTCTGCAGGTGGTGACCCACAGGAGGGAGGGACTCCCCTACGCTCCCTGATTGTAAACTGTTCATAGGGTGTTGCATGTTTTTGGTTGATGAAGGGAAAAACAGAGTACCCGGAGGAAACCCATCCAGACACGGGGAGGAAACATGCAAACTCCCCACAGAAAGGCCCGGGCGACCCGGGGATCGAACCCGTAACCTTCTTGCTGTGAGGCATGAGTGTTGCCACTCAGCCTCGCTAGATCAGATGTAGAGTATGAAATATGAATGTCTGTGCTTCTGACCTGTGAATGTGTTGTCCTCAGGAGTTCTCTGTGCTGTATGAGGAGGCGTGTTTCTTCGAGCTGGCCCCTCTGCAGGCAGAGCTAGAGGTGTGGAGGGCGCAGAGACAGGACGACCCGCTGTGGGTGGACTGCGCTCTGGTTCATGTGAGTCCTGGTGTGGGGGAGAGGGTCAGTGTGAGCGTTCAGAGGGACGTGCTACACGAGGTGTTCCCCGAGGTGCAGGACGTTCTGAGGATGGCGGCCAAAGACACCTGGAGCCACAGTGCAACACACGTTGTGAAGTTTCCTCTTAGCGCCTACTGTCAGCTCACCTCTGTGCAGGTACTAACAGTAGCTATGCTAACATGCACTTAAAATCTTCTTATATTCTGATTTCTGGACCTTAACGATTACTTAAATGACATGTAAACCACACATCTGATGTGATTAACCAGAGGGACCAGGATAAAAAATAAATCTGATGAGTTTACCTTTGTCATTTTAATAATCTTAAAGGTCCACAAATCAGATAATATTAATAACTCAGTATAGTACAGATAGAAGTTTGGTGCAACAGTTGTGTTCTCACCAACTCTCCTGTGTACAACCATTCTGGTCTGACAGAAAGTCAGTACTAGTGATAAATCTTTGAAAAGGTATTTAGTTACAGGAGGTAGAATTAAAGTGTATTTTGTTTTCTGTTACATGGTCCAATCAGAGTACTGTATTGTTAAGACTTTTAGTTTAAATTGTATTAAATAGGGTAAAACACAACACAACCTTTTTAAATTAGTATTTGGAGAAGGTCAAATCACACACACCACCTAATGCAGTGCAGTTTGAAACCTAACTTACATCCAATACCAGGATGTACTGATTTTAGAAAAGTTACTTCATTCTGAATACAACAAAATGAAAGCGTAATTGTACTGGAATAAAGTTAATCAGCTTGTTGTTGTTGTTTAGTTACTAAGCAACACAAACAAGCTATATATATATATATATATATATA
>JACN01026419.1:0-11347 GCA_000787155.1 Scartelaos histophorus
GCTCCGCACCGTAATCCAGCTCCGCACCGTAATCCCATCACACTCACAAACTGATCGAATCCTGAAGCCTCCAGTTGCTTAGTTCATAGTTTAGTTCATGATTTAAAGTCTTTTCATAGAGAAATCTGGTTCTTCGTGTAGTCCAGACCTCCTCGTGAGGGTCTTGCATTGGTTAATCAGTTCAGATTTCAGTTTTTCTCTCCAATGCTCCCGGAATTTTCAGATCTGTGCGATAATCTACAGCAGTTTCCTCATCACAAACAGACCTGGAGTTGTGTTTCGCTTTGTTTGTGCACGTTTAACGCACAAATCCTGCATATTTAAGATGAGTTTTTGTCTCAAACTGCTGAAAACTGCTGAAAACTCTCCGTTCCACCGTGTGTTGAGGATCATTTGAATGATCCCTGCTGAGCTGAAGGTAAAAGGCGGCGGCTTCATGACATCACCAGGTGGAACGGAGCGTTTTGAGTTTTTTTTTATTCAAATTTTTATTAACAATCAAATAGAGACGATAGTTGCAAATCACAAATGTACAATTTTTTACACCTTTCATCCGTCCAGCACCATCTGTCTCTTTCTCTTCACATATTTCTCTGTTATAATGAACTTTTTCTTTCTTTTCAAGGTGAAATAAAAACAAAAACAAACCAAAAAAAGCAAATATTTGAACATTTGAGAAGCATCAGGGAAGGAATGTCACCAGTAGCCCCTCCCGTCCCTCCTTCTTTTATTTTTATTTATTTTTACTTTATTGTTCAGGTGTTAATCAAGTCTCTCCGTGGTTTCCAGGGTTCCTCGTACCTCGTGTTCTTATCTTAGAGTCAGTGTCTTTCCATTTGTGAAATGTCTTTGATAATGTTGGTCCAGTCCTCCAGGTTCTGTAGTTTGTCGCTCTTCCATTTTTTGGTTATTTCCTTCTTGCTTTTGACCAGCACACAGTATTTTTTTGTCCCTTTAATGTTTTCTGTCCGTTTGCCCAAAAACAAAGTTTGAAAATCTAAAGGAATCTTTACTCTAAATGTTTCCTCAATGTTTTTTTTTTTATTTTCTCCCAAAATTAATCAGTTTGGATCAGTCTTTTTCAGCCTTTTTCTCCCACAGAACCTCCAACATGACGTATCTGCCTCTGAGCCTCTTTGTGCTGCTGTTTGAAGAAGCACATGATGCATTTCCACAGGTTCTCGTCAGTGTGAGGAGGAACTAGTTTTCCATTTATTCTTTCATTTTGAGGTTTTTGACAGTTACAAAAGGGAAACTAAACCCAACTCCAGGTCTGTTTGACGAGGTAACAACATCCTAACAGGGATTAAAACTCACGAGCGAGAGTCAAGCCGCTGCAGTCGTGAATGTTTGAATTGACCGAGGCTTGTGGCGTGTCCAGGTATCACAGAGGAGAACCTGAACAAACTGATCCAACACGCCCAGATCCCCCCGGAGGACAGCGAGATCATCACCAACATGGCCCACCTCGGGGTGCCCATCATCACAGACGTAAGAGCACACGTCACCCTCACACACACATATGTACTGTTTAAAGCTTAAATTCAGGTGCGCTCGTAGTCAGGAACTTACGGTACTCAAACATCGTATTTAGATTAAAGGTAAATGCGACTTTGAGTAAACCGAGGATGAGGAAACATCATTATAACCCGGTCAGTTTTGCATAAAGCGTCGCCTTCCAAGAGGACGAAGCTGCTCTGAGACCAAACCTGAAGCTGGAGCAGAAACGTGACGTGACCTTTGGCGTTTGTGGTGTTTGTTTTTTCCCCCAGTCGACCCTGCGCAGAGGGAAGAAGATGGACCGGAAGGAGCGAGTGAGCGAGCAGACGTACCAGCTGTCCCGCTGGACCCCCGTGGTCAAGGACATCATGGAGGTCAGGATATACAAACGCGGGAAAGAATGTGGGAAGTTAATGAGCAAGACACTTAACTGAATGAAATACTCCGACAAAAACACTTCACACGCTGCAAATTTGTCAAGATTTTAACACTTATATCAGGTTCTTCATGTTGTTTTCAGGTTTATTCTCTACTCACTGGCTGTTTCATCTTTAAACATGACTCAACTAGTCTTAAATTTAGGCAATAAATGTTTAAAAGAAGCTATTTCCCGTAGTTTTCCCTGCAACACTTCACTTGTTTTTAGATACAGATTTGACCACGAATGACCAGATTAGACGGATTTAAGCACAAATATCTAGAATTTTGCATCTTTTAGGACATTCAGACTCATCATAATCTTGTTTTGAGTCTGTTTATGTAGAATTTAGCAGAATTTAAAGCATTTTATCTAGAATTTGGCGCCTGAGAACTTATTTCAAGCCCATGAAACACTCACAGAGACTGATTCATTCTAGTCCAGAGGGAGTTTATTTTAAGAGAACCGATCTTGATAATTTCACTACTTTTTTATAGATTTTATACGTTTATATCTTCAATTTTGGCAGTCAGATTTTATTAGATTGTTTGAAACTTTCCAGGCTCCTCGCATCAGTCCATAAAACCTTGAAAAAAACCTTGAAACTGCACAAACTGAATGTGAAGTCTTTTAAATATTGTAGATATGCTGCTTATGAGCTCATTTAAGTATTTCAGTTTGGGGTTTTTTTTTTGCTTTAAAGTCTCTGTACCTTATTCTTTCTCATCTTTGAGCAAAATTAAAATAAAAAAGTAAATCTGCAGAACCCACCTGATGATGTGCGCGCAAAAAAAAGCTAAATCGTGGCCTCAAATCACAAGTTTGTTCCCATAATTATTCATTTCTACTAAATTATTCCCACATTTCAACCAATTCATTCCCACAATTAATAATTTGCACGTCTTGAGGTTAAAATAAGTCCATCGTGTTTGTTCTGCATCCAATCATAATCATAGTTTTTTTTGTCTGATAATGAGGAGGTGTGTGTTAGCATGCTAATTGTGGTTAGCTTTATCGTGACGCCAAAACGCTGCCATTATAAACGCCATTATAAACTCGATTTTGTGAATGTTCAGGATGCATAAGGTAAAAAAGTGTAAAAAAAACCTGTGTCATTCCTGGTTTGTGTTGTTTGGTAATAATAAAATTGTGAATCGAGTTTGTAATTAAGGAAAACTGTAAGTATAGTCAGATTTTCTTTGTGTTTTGATCATTTTTAAGGAGCTTTTCTGCATTTTATTGATTATTAATGTCTCTCTTTACTGTTGGCAGGCGTCAAATTGGTCAAAAATAGGAACATTTGGGGCATTTCTTGTATGAAAATGGGATAAATCAGTGTTTTTTGGGTAAATCTGCTGGGACGGGGGACACAGGGCTCCAAACTGGGTAAATTGGGACATTTGGTCGTCCTGGTTGTGCCACTAGAACGAGCTAATGCGCTAATTACAGCAGCAGCGAAGAGTAAAGCCCAGTGCACGTCTGTGGGCTTTGTTCTCAGGGCGGTAAATCTGACCTCTTCTTCTTCTTCTCTCTGCAGGACGCTATCGACGACAAACTGGACACCAAGCACTACCCCTACATCTCCACCCGCTCCTCGGCCTCCTTCAGCACCACCGCCGTCAGGTACCTCCCCCTGCACCGCCGCAAAGCCACCACCACCTCCTGATGTCCCACTTAAAGGGACAGAACCCAATAAAGTACATTTTGTTTTGCCCCAGTAGATATATACCATAAAAATAAAAAAAAATCCTCACGTTCTTCATTCTCATTTTGCTTATTTTGACATGATCATAAACGCTAAAATTCGGTTCCTTCTTTATCTTTAATAGTTTGTACCACCATAATACAGCACAATACAAAAAAGAGAATATTTACTAGGCACAGTATGTCATTTATTTTTAGTTTTGGCACCAATTTGGGAATTTTTGAAGCTACATAATGAATAGAGTCGAGTTAATATATGTTTTTTTTCCCCTTCTTCCCACTTATTTTCTGTAGTTTACACGTGTATGTCGTATGTGTTAGATTTAGTGTTTTTCTCTCGTCACAAACTCAAAATAAAAATGAATTGAATCGAATAATCCGGATGCCGCAGGTAGTGGTGAGTGAGGTAAGTGAGGAATATATCTGGGTAGTTTAAAATGAGCGAGTCCTGATTTTCTTTTCTTTTTTTTTTTTAAGACAATAGAACTAAGAGGCGGGGGCGGGGTCTAAAGGGACTAAAGCTGCGTCAAAAAACACACTGGATGCCCCAAGTTGGACGCCTTTGCATTTGAGTTTAGACGCACCTAATAGAAACACCCAGCTATAATCAGGGAAGTCTTATGTGATGTTACGTAGTACTTGAAATTGCAGTGGCCCCTGGAGGCAACACAAGCTCGACTGTTTTTGACCAGAAAGCTGCAAATGTGACCAATTTGTACAATAAATACCGTAAAATATCAAATAATACGCCCTCGTCCGCTTTAAACACCGGGTGCAGTTGTATTTTTGGATAAATTAACGCCGAGTCTAATGCAGGAAAATGGCCGACACCGACACCTCGAGCCGTCGTTCTGGTGCCGAGGAGGAGCTCAAACTTCCATTTTCCTTTTCTATGCTTTACTTAACCAAGATATCATGATTTGACACCAGACTGCTCCTGTGACTCTGAACGGATCGGATTTATTCTCTGAGCTGCGAAAGTTGCAGCAAAGTGTCGACGACGTAGACAAAGTAGTCGCCTGTCCATCGTATAACTGTAAATTTAAAAAAAAGCTGTAAAAACTGTAAATTATCATCATACTGGTTAAAAGAATTTGAGTTTCCCAGTTTTGCTGCGCACGATTTTTATGCGGAAGGAATGAATCGCCTGGTCTCAAATAAAAGCCTGGGCTGTTACGTGATTGACACAAACTGTTTGAACTTTCGCAGGTTTCGTGACAGATGAAAGGACAGAACATTATTGGTTGATCTTCCTTTTCTTTTCCTTTCAGTGCTCGGTACGGACACTGGCACAAGAACAAGACCCCGGGCGAGTATCGCACCGGGCCCCGCATCATGGTCTTCATCATCGGGGGCGTGTCCTTCAGCGAGATGCGCTGCGCCTACGAGGTCACGCAGGCCAACGGCAAGTGGGAGGCCATCATCGGTGAGTCGCCGGACGTGGGCGTGGACGGGAAACGCACAGGAAGTAACGATATTAGTGCCGGAATACCCTGTTTTCGATACCTTGATCTATAGGACTTCAAATTTCCGCTGTACAAATCTATAACATTTGAAGCTGTGAGTTCAATTTTCTTTACGTCGTCTCAAGACTCACCAGGTATCCAAACATGGTATCGAGGTAAAACAGTATTTTGTGTTATTTGAGTCTATTTTCTTTCACCACAGTTACCAGTAACATTTTAACGTCTTAAATATAAATATACAGTACGGTGATCCAGCTAAAACTGCAGGCAAATTCAGGATTTTGAGCTTAATTTCCTTTCTAATCTGTTTGAGTCTAGCGTGTTTGTATTGCGGTAAAGCAGTGGTTGTTTAGTCCCTGTGTATCTCTGTGCTGACGCTTGGCCCGTCCTCGTGGTCTCTGGACTCTGTTGCTTCTGCCCATGTCTCTAAACCAACTGTTGTCTTTGAATTTCAGTGACCGGTGTCTGTTTCTGTACAACTCGGTGAATGTTTGTGTGTGAGCAGGCAGGGGGGGGGCGGGCTTTTGGACATCACACTTGTGTGCGGTTATGTGTGCGTCACAGTGTGATCCTGCAGTTTGTGTCGCCCCTGAAATGTACCGGGGCATAAGACTCGATGTAGATACTGAATCACATTTATAATGTCACATTTAAAGTTATACAATAAGAAACATGAATAGGCTGAAGAAGCAGGAGTGTCTGTGGGCTCGCTCACGCCCCCTGCCTGCCGGTGTGTGTATGTGTTGTGTGTGTGGAGTATCTGGGAGGAGGGGCTGGACCGTGTGGGAGGGGCTCGTGCTGACAGACCAGTGGTGAAGCCGGCTCTGTTCCTCCACAGGTTCCACCCATTTGCTCACTCCCACCAAATTCTTATCGGACCTGCAGCACCCGGACTTCCGAGAGTCCACTAGGGTGTCCTTTGAGGACGCAGACGCCTCGGCCGAGTGAGGCAGAGGCAAACACACAAAGTAAAGGCAGCCGCCTGAAGCCCTGTGCCCCAGCCCCAGGGCTTCTGTTCTATAGCCACACTGTTTGTGCTCCACCCCTGTGCCCGGGGATGGAGCTCCGCCCTGACGGCCTGTGCACCACCACACTCCTGTCTTTACTCCAGCACAATGTGCAGACGTGTAGGTCAAACAACCAACGCCACATCTGTGTAACACCCACATGTGGGGTTATAGTGTTGGGATCAGAAGATTCTATTCATGAGCTTTAGTCCTGTTGGAATGTTGTTTCCTTCTCAAAAATCCACCTGGAGTCGTGTTTTGTTTCATTCCCACATGTTGGAGTAACTTTACGCTGTGGCCGTCTACACGTCCAAAGCTCAGAATGCTCTGTTCCTCCTTGTGATGTCATCAAGTGGTAGTTTTAAAGTTAAGAACTATTTAAAGGCAAAACTGATTTACAACACACTAGAAAAAACTACAGCTTGTTTCTTTTTTAAAAGTCATTTTCGTTTTACGTTTTCGGCCTTACAAAAACAAAAGGCCAGAGGGTGAATCGGAGAAAAATGTATTTTAAGTGTCCAGACAAAAGTACAATAGGTTGGGCTTCCAAAATTCAACAACTATTTGCTCTAATGAAGAAATATTGAGCTCAAAATTGACCTTTGACCCTTATTTGGCAGTTACTGTAATCTGCATTTGTTTTATGTGCCAAAAATAAGAAGTCAAGCAAATAAGGTTCAAAGGTCAATTTTGAGCTCAGTATTTTTCATGATATTTATTCACATGATAAAGGACGTCTCAAATACCCCCAGGATGACACGATGAATGACTAAACATGATGTGGGGCAGTTTTGTCCTGCTGAGGAAGTCTGCAATATCTACTGGAGCACTGAGGAGTGAAGCAGTTTCAGCAAGGATAAAAGAAGAGACGTAGCTTTAAAATTCAGCAAATTATTCAAGTCATTTTAGCGAAGGTGTAGAGTTTACAAACACGGGAGGACGATTTCTGTACGCTGCAAAAAAGCTCAGCCTAAATGTAAGATATAACCACTTAAATTGATCAGAAAATGACTTAAAAGTGGTGAAATTATCTGTCCCTGCAGTTTTCTTAAAATAAACCCCCTCTAGACTAGAATGAAGCAGTAATTCTGAAAACAAGATGAATCACCTGAGATCAGTCTGAAAATGTGCCGTGCATCGCCTGTTGGTGACGTCACACAGTGGACCAGGGTGTTTTTAGCACGAGAGATGAACCTAAATGTGTGAGATTTGTGCGACTAAACATGTGCGAATGAAACAAAACACAACCCCGGGTGCGTTTGTGGCGAGGAAACGACGTTATAACAGAGATCAAACAGAAAGGTGGTGGAATGTGGAAGCTAAAACGTGGAGAATCTTGGGTTTTGGGTCATTTCACACGGCGTAGACTCGTTTATAGAAGTGATAGTTGTGTGGACAGGAGCTGGTGGGCCTGGCCTGCTCCTGGGGCTCCATCCCTGCCTCATTTCTCTTCTGGCTGCATTAAACCTGCCCGAGCCCTTTGAGCCACGCCTGGTTTAATGCGTCCCTGAGATCCATCGTCAGTAACACTTCCAGAGGCGTGTAGGAGCAGCCCTCATGTCGCTGAGGACTTCAAACTATGGACTATCACTGTGTTCTGTGCTCGCCGCTCGGGAGGCGTCCGCAGAGACACTCCGGCCGCCGGCGTAAAGGTGTCCGTCTGCGGCCAGAGTCTCTCTGCGGACGCTCGGAGGCTGTAGCCCTGCTCTGCCGGATTGGCTTTAGCTCTGACTAAACCCCGCCCACTAACCCTCCCCCTGCAGAACTCACCGCTCCATCGGCCTTTAGACGAACGCAAGAAGTGGAATTATAACGCTGGTTTATGGGTCTCTGAGTTTACAATTAATCTAATCGTAGTTTTTTATTTTTTTAAATGTAGAATCATGTTTATTGTGCTGCTAATTATATGATAAATTTACTATATTTTGTAAAAAGATGAGAGTAACTAGTAAAAACATTGTAATAACTGATAAAAACGTGACATTAACTCATAAGAACATTATTATCCACTGTCAAAATAAGAGTAACTCAAACAAATGTGACTTACAGAGCTTAAAAATGTATTAAACCAACAAGAAAACAAAAATAACCTCATAGTTTATCAAAAACCTATTTCAGATTAACAATTTCATTATTATTCATTAAGAAAATGACCAATTGGAATAACAAAATAGTCCTTGTTGCCAAATAATAACCAAAAATGAGCATATTTTTATGAAGTTTTGCAAAGTCTATTTTTTTTTAATTGAGTTTCTAATAGTTTCAGCTGTTCCTTTGGTGACATTTTTGGAAAACTTCAAATTTGAAAATGTCTGGAGAGCAACAATAGTTCTATTTTAGTTCTATTTTAGTTCTATTTTAGCTTTAAAAATCCGGTTTTGATAAAAAAGATCTCACATATACTGGCGGATTAACCATCAGAGAAACATGAAAAGATATTTGGGTAAACTGTTAAATTAAAACATAGCAGTGGAAAAACTTTATTCTGCAGGATTGTTAAGCCGTGTAGATCATTAAACGTGACGATATAGTGTAAAAACGTAACAATAAGTGACAGAAGCTCATAAAAACATCACTTTTATTGGAAAAACGTCATAAAAATAGACTTAATTGAATGCCTTTAATTAAAACGTGGTAGTTATATGACCACAGTGAGTAAAGGCGATGAGATGAAGTAGATTCCTCCAGTTCCGCAGAGCGATCAGACTCAGTCGGCCTCAGCTCGGGCTAAATCGAGGCGGTAAAACCAGCAGGTCGTGGTTTGCCTGAGCAGTTTGGCCGAGCACACAGCATAACTGCCACATGTCCGTAGAAGCACTTTGTGACAGATCCAGTGTTTTCCTTTGGTTCTGCTCTGGTCCACGGAGCAGAACCCTGTGGTGTGAAGCTGTTGTGTTTCACGAAGCTGCCTGTTTGAAACGGGAGAGAAGTGGACAAGCCTCTCCTGTTGAACTGTAGATCCCACTGACGGCGCAAAGCAGAGGACACGAAGCTGAAACTGAGTCTTCAAGCACAAGTCGAGCGTTATTGTGGAAGCTGAAGGACGTTTGGCTTGCTAAAAGAAACAGTGTGTAACTTTCTGGAGGTTCTGAACGTTCTCTGCGATGATAAATGTTGAAGTTTTCAGCTTGTCCAACGTAAAACGCTCGAGACCAATTAGACGTCTAAAATTTGCCTGATTTCGGCTACGATTTCTTCTCGAGTCAAGGGAAGCGTGACCCGACTTTGTATTTTCATGAATTTCATGTATTGTTGAAGCCGCTGTGTCAGATCTTAACCACCGAACATTAGAAACGCTACGATAACAAACGATAAAACAGAGCGACAGACACAGAGACGCGAGATACAAACTCAGGAATAGCGAAAATAATGAAGACTTTAGGACTCAGCTCTTGTGAAGTGTTAAATCTAAACTGCAGCATCTCATCCACATTATCGATAGAAATCGTCCTTCGCAAATAATGATCCCACTCCTCGAAACATCGTTATTCATCCAGTTTGAGTCGTTATTTAAAAGTGAAAAGTGGAAATAGTTCCTCACATGTGTCTGTTTATCCACATTATCCAGTTTAGCGACAGTGACTCTACTTCCTGTGGACTTTATCTTCAATCTTTTCAAATCTTTTTACTCGTATTTAATTTAGAAGTGCAGAGCTGTGATCTTTGAACACTTCAGAGTCTCAGAGCGAGTGGTTTTACTGTCGACAGGAAACAGGAGACGCCATCGCGCTCATAACTTTATATCCTGTGGTCCTCAGACAGATCCCACTGCAGACTGAGAGATTGGAGATTTAAAATCTCATCAGATTCTCCTCGTGTCTGTGTTGTTCACTTTTTGTCGCACATTTAAAAATCGTTCTTGACTTCCAGCCTTTTTTGGACAAGCTAAAAACTTCAACAATAAACACTATGGCCAAGTATCGTCAAAGGAACAACATTATGCCTAAAAAACGTGACATACTGTGGCTTTAATAAAGTCGGATCAGACATGAGTCAATTTGTGATGAAAAACCTCGAACTGATTGGACTTTTTAGTGAAATTTTTACTTCAAAATAACCCAAAATGTCACTTCTACTTGGTTTTTCGACTTTTGACCATTGTCCACTGCCGTTTCTCTGGCGTCCTCTCTTTTTCCCGTCAGTGGTGGACCCAGACCCTCATTCCCCATATCACTGTAACCAACTGCGATGGGCTTGCCTCTTCCTCTTCCCCTGAACCCTAACAACCTTTACTACTTCTACTACTACCGCTACTACTAATACTTCTTCCGCTACTGCTTCCAATACTAATGTGTCCACGAAAACACGCAGCTTTGTCCGAGAAACAAACCCTGTGTCTGATATTTTGAGCTGACTGTGTTGAACAGGTCTGAAGAGGAGCAACGTCAACTGAATCTGACAAATTTATCGACTCAAAATTTAAAAAAAAATCAGTTGGCGTTACTCCGAACCAGCACCTTTCAAATGTCCCTTGTCTTAAATGTGTCTTCAGCTGTCTCTGTCATCCTTGTTTCGGTTTTTATGATTTTTTTTATGTAATTATTTGATTCTAGAGAGCACAAATATGAAACATGTAGCCTCACGCACCATTTTAGCGCTAAGTTTTCACCGCTTGCATGCGCCGCATCGCTGCCGACGCCGGACCGGCTGTCGTACGAGATCATTACAGAAATCGTGATTGGGTAAAAAGCGACTTCCCCCATCACCGCTGCTGCTGTCACGCCATAGTGTTCGCTCTGCTTTCATAACATCATCATGACCATTGAAAAAGACGTCTAGCGGGAGGCGGTAACGCTTCGGGATTGTCCTCGCTCCATCGGACGCCTGACGAACGACTGAAACATGCCCTTTAAAAACCTGACGCACTGACTTCTCAAGACACTCTGCAAATTAATTATCTGCACAAAAGCTTGGCCAAATTTAAGATATAAACACTTAAATCTACCAGAAAATGACTTAAAAGTAGTGAAATTATGTTTCTTCCATGACTCAACTGGTCAGAAAGTCTTAAATTTAGCGATAAATGTTTAAAAGAAGCTACAATCCATTTAGTTTTCCGCTGCAACACTTCACAGACTGACTACGAATGACCAGATTAGACGGATTTAACAACAAATATCTAGAAATTAGCATCTTTGAATTTATTATCAGGCCATTCGCACTGATTATGAACTTGTTTTAAGTCTGTTTATGGAGAATTTAGCAAGATTTTTAAAGCATTTTAGCTAGAATTTGGCGTCTGAGAACTTATT
>KN510829.1:0-17238 GCA_000787155.1 Scartelaos histophorus
TGCACACACACGCACACACACACACTCCCCTCCAGTGACCCCTAATCTGCAGCAGTGAGCCACCATTCCAGGAAAAGCATTAGGACTCAGCTCAGAGACGCACCAAGACACCTCTGATAATTTAGCTAATGTATGGAGGAGATGGCTCAACATGGCCGCTTTATCTTCTTCACAGCAATGCATTTTCATTTCAAGTTTGAGACCAATTTCTTACACCTTTAAATGAAAGCATGTATTAAAGGGATAATCTGGCAGCTATTAATATGTAATATGCATTGAAGAGCCTATATTATGCTACTATCTGATCTATGTTAAAATGTTGTTTCCTCATCAAAAAAAGACCTGGAGTTGTTTTGTTTCATTCACACATGTTTAACACACAGACCCTGCAAATTTAGGCTGAGCTCTTCTCTCAAATAGGAAATGCCCTGTTCCACCTTGTGATGTAATGTGGTAGTACAGGAAGTGCTCCACTGTGGTTTTAAACTCCATACACCTTCACTAGAATGATCTGGATATTTTTTGCCTTGAAATTGCCAATCTGTACTAAACAAAATGTAAAACAGTAGTTGTTTAAAAAAAAATACTGCTTTATGACCTCATAAGGTGTTTTGGGCTATGCTATGGAGATGTAGACAGACAATAATAAAGACTGATAATAAAGGGTGACTCGTGTGTGAATGAAACAAACACAACTCCAGATATGTTTTTGATGAGGTCACGACATTCTAGCATATCTTAAAGCTTAATTTTGCGTAATATACTACATTTAAGGACTACATGTCATACTGCTATGTATCACTAGAAGCAGTGATGAGCAGTATAATCCTAAATATAATTGAATGTATATTTTTTTAAATCTTGATTTTCCTTGACACTAGTGCTTTAGTACTGATGAGGCAAGTGACTGGAACATTGTCATCACTTAGATCAAAACACCCCAAATATAAAGTATCCAAAATTATTTATTCTGAAAACAGGAAATCTCAGACCTTACGTTCCAAATGATCTGAGTGCAGAACACAGATTTAAGTGGCTGTATTTGTATTGCTGTTATCTCCCATTGGTCCTAGGCTGTTTGTGTTCAATGTGACCTTGCTTTCCTAATAGCAGGATAACTGTGTGAGTGCTATAATGTGATATAATGGGCATCTATCACTGAAAACACTAGGGACTTGTTGACATAACTGGAGTTTACTTCTGAGCTAAATGAGCTGTAGTCTTTCTCTCACTAAAGTGGGTCACGATTCACACCTAAAAAGCATCATTTTACCCTTGGCCTAAAAAAATTCACGAGCAAATGATTATATTTCTTTCCACTGCAGTGCAACAAGTACCCAAAGTAGTCCCTTAAAACTAAAACTCACTCATTTCAGTTCCACAAACATAAGACAATGCGCCCATTTTATACAATGTAATTTTAATAGAAAATGAATATTTTTTTTACTATTGCCATGCCCATCTTTGCTCTGTTTATGTCAGTATTTATGCCTGCCCAAATAATTATTTGGTCTCAGTGCTAGTTTTATTTGAGATCAGTATTATAATTATGCTCTTCTACCTATACTGTAGTACTTTGACTTAACCAAGGTTTTGTAAGGACAGAAACAAAAAAATACACCCAGCTATTGTTCAGAGAGTGCCCACTTAAACTGTGGCCATAAAACACTGGTCTGGGTGTGTGGAGATATAAGTCTTCTTAATGCTCCACTCTTAAGTGCGTTTGAATCATGAACTGTCTTTGCCCATAGCTCACAACTGTCTGCTATCCCCCAAAACGATTTTCCTCCTCTCTATTACATCAGGCCATGTTGTGCCAAAAACAGTAATTTTTTTTTTCACTTTTTGGAAGTTATTTTGCCATCCTCAGAAGCACTGCTTGTAGTGCTCAGACTCCAGGCTGTTAAATCTGAGAATGGATTTCCTTTCAATTTGACCTTTTGATAGGAAATTGATTTTTGTGAAGGAATGTGGCATTTGACATCCCCATCTGGTGACAGCTTTTTTTTTACTGGAGGATAATCTTGATAACATTGTTTGCCACTACTGCTTATGGTAATGTTCCACTGACGAGTGTTATTTAGAAAGGCCATATTATGTATTTAAATGAGTTTAGAAATGTTAAATCAATTTGTATTGTGCTGTAGTATCAGGCTGAATCTCATACAATCGTTTCTTACAGTTCTATCTGCGAAAGTAAAAGTAATATTGTGAATGAAATATATTCTGTAGTTTGTAAAATATCACTAATATTTCTTCCTGAATCGCAGAAGTGCATTTGGAAGGACATCTGGCATGATAACTTCAAAATATATACTACTTATGAGACACAAAATGCACAAAAAAAGATTTGTATTGTTGATAGCTTGTGAGAAAAACCTATTACATAATTGCGCATATATCACCATTAAACTCAATCAATTTTACAAGTACTTTCAAACTTTCCACATTATAACTTGACTATAATTGTACTCATTTTTGTCCATAAATAAGTAATTTCATTTTCAGTAATGACTGTTTCTGTTTGACAAGAAGTTCTTATTCATAAGTTTCTCATATCTAACAGTATCCGCCTCAGTATGTCTCCTCTGTTTGTAAAATATTCCATCGAAACCAATGTCGTGTGATGAAGTATTGATGTAGTCGGCTTTCCCAAAGGCATGCAAATCAGCCTGGTCTAAAAAAGCGCTGATGACGAGGAAAAAAAATCATGTGAAAAATTAAACACAGGTCAAAATAATTCACAAGATTATCACAAACTTGATCTTCAGTTTCTTTTTGGAGTTTGTGACAAGTGTGTAACTGCAGGAGCCCCGAGCTTCAGATGACAGTACTTCAAATAGACTCGTGTGCCCCTGTCCACAGCGGGAGCAGTTTGGAGATGGTGAGGGGAGACACATAAAAGAAACTCAGCTGGGAGAAGAGACGGGGGGATTTTTATATGTGCTGTTTATCTCTTTTCAAAATAGTGAATCTGAATCTGACCATAAATCGAACTATTATTGCAGTTATCACCTTGATGGAGATGCCCAGTTTGTCTGAAGTCTAACAAAACTGCAATTTTTGATAAAGCTGATAAATCCATTCATAAATTACAGAACAATCCCAAACATTTTTAATACATTTTTGTGAAGGAAATAAAAAGACAAAAAACAACTAACTGAAGGCATTACTCTGTTAGAAGCTCTGTTACTCAATCTTAATATGAGCTTTATTTCAACACAATCTGACCAGAAAGAGCTGATTTAGTTGGAACTACAACAGGAGAAGATTTATGCTGAGCGCACAAAACACACAACAGTCTCACAGTCTCTCTCCTTTTTGGTCCAAAATGAAACACCTAAACAAGACCATGAACGCTCCCTTTGATGACAGACTTGAAAATGTGCCACTGCTTGTGTTTTCTGAATAACTACACTTTTTTGTATGCATTGTTATATGTGGTGTTTATTTCTTATGTCACCATGGTAACAGCTGAACATTCCTCCAATAGAGATACATGTTGAACACCCCCAGCGTGATGCTTCTGCAAAATTGTTGTTTTTTTTTTTAAATATGCTTGTTTAAAGGATGTGTGTTTATTATTGTGTTTATTTGGCATTTGGCACATCAGTTGCCCATTATTTTTAGTTTGGTCTGATTGGATAAGAGAGTTTCTTGTGGATATTTGCAGTGTGAGGAGTTCACATTGGTTAAATGGGGCTTGTCCACAGATGCAGTTGTTAGTAAGTTGTCCAAGGTTGTATTTAGTTCATAGGTTGTAAAATAGGATCAGCGTAATCCCTCATTTGTCCAGGTGATTAATGATGATGACTGCAATAGGTCAATACCCCAACTCTATTTTACTTCTTTTTATAGCAAATATTTCTTTGTTGATGTAATTTTCTTTGTTTTACAACCAATAATTTCCATTTAGGGTCCCGTTAGTTTACAGGTTCATTCATGTTGCTAGCCATTTCTATCGCCTAATTTGCAGTGGACAATTTAGTGTCTATACCTATAATTTATCTCTAGTGACATACATAGACAATACAGTGTGTGTTTGTCAGTATAGCAGATGAAATCCATTGTGAAGTCATGGTGTTCTGCTAACATTATATTTTGATGTCTCCTTGTACAATGTAACACAATAAATCACCTCTGCTGTACTGTACTTTCTATGCACCCCCCACAGTGGCGTTTGGTGACAGATTACTGGCCTGTTTCCTTCTTATCCCCATCAGCTGTGGATCAGTGCAGCCACACTAGCACCCATTGTTCAAACAGACAGAGAATGTTTGTGGGCGGTATTCACGATATTGTGACTGAAATCAGGCAAAAAGTTTTAATTTCACCCTCTTTTAAATCATGGACTAATGTATATCATAGGAAATGATTCTGTGTCAATATCAAATAACTAAGCAAAGTAATGTAAATGTCCTTATTTCCTTACTTCTCAGTGAGTACAATGCACTCTTTAGAATATCTTTACCCCTCCATCCCCACTTTCTCTCTCCCTTTTCCCTCTTTTTCCCTCTCTCTCTCTTTCTTTCACCCGCTCTTTCCTCTGGGCAGCTGAAAGATGTTGTGCTAGGACGTCATTTCCTGTCAGATTCTTTGAAAACACAAACATTGAAGTTGGATCGCAGCGACAAGCTAAAGACACGACCTTGTTTAGATCTGAATGTGCGCTTCTGATCCTCTGGCATAACACTAGAGCTTGGCCTCCTCTCTGGCAGTCTGAAGGGACAAATCAAAGGGAAAACTGCCCCAGTCAACGAAACAGACCAGGGGAGAGAAAATTACCTCATTCGCATTGGCTCATGGCTATTGTACGCTCTACTGCTCCTTTTTTTTTTTTGTGTCAACTTACTGACGTTTTTAGCACTGCTGGAGATGTAACAATATTTGAATCTCATGGTAGGGCATCATGCATGGTCGCGATTTGAAGATGATTGGTTCAAGGTACAGTATGTAACTTTGTGGAAGTGGTACATCACCCAGACGATTCAAAGTTAAAACCATACTTCAGAACATTCTCCACAGAGGTAGAGAAGTTTTATTCTACATAGCAAAAGGAATATTTTCATGGAAAGTAGCAACAGGAGGCCAGAGAAGAGTCAGGTTTGTGGTGATGCAACCCCACTCAGAGGTACATTTTTAGTGCAAGAAACACAAACAAACAAAAAAAAGGTTTAAAAAAAAAAAAAAAAAAAAGTTTGAATTTTGTCAGTTTTTTGGTTACATACTTTAGTTTTAATTGTACGCTATTTCTTTTAATTTTTGATTTGTCCATTTACGTTACATTGACTTCACTATGATTCAGAAGGTCTGATTTCCCAAAGATGCTCACATACTAGATCTATTAGACACTATGACTAGATGAAAATTAAGGATTTCTCTGATGTTTGGCCTTGGAGTCAGTAATCGTACCACAAAAATGTGATATTGTGACATAGCATTATTATCAATACTTCAATGTTTTCATATAATGTTGTAGTCACTTACAGGTTCTGCAATTATGACCAGGCTATGTTCACAACATGATGCATTTTCACCACCTTATACCTTTTGATAAAGTGCATAAAGTTTGAGACGTTTCACCTTTGCATATAGTCTGTTTTCTCTTATTTCAGTATTCGTCATTTAAAGTTGTTGAATCCATCTTAGCAGGACTATAGTGATCTCAAAGTCTTAACAAATAGCGCAGGCTTTACAGGCTGTGAATTTGAGCTTAGCATCTAATAACACCACTTCACTTTCTATTCTCTAAACAGGTTCAAATGACTCAAACTCACTTATATTAAAAACCAAACAGCGACATGTTCTGCTACTCCAGTCCAGACTATTATTAAATTATGTTGTACAGTCTTGAAATCTTGAGTCCAGCAGATGCCAAATGAGCTGAGCTATAAACTAATTTGAAGTGGGGGTCTGAATAGGTTTGGGCTTGTTCAAGAACGATGTAAATTTATTCATGAGAAAGTGCATCGGATTATTATTATAGCTCTGGGCTTTGATTTTATTCTGTCAGATAACAGTCCCAAGCTTGTACAGGAGTTTGACACTAAGTTGTAATGCTAAATTGTTGTTTAGTTTATATATATAAAAATCTGCTCCTCACCTTCCACGGTGGTTGGTCTCTCTCACCCTCATCCAGCTCGGGTCCTCTACCAGAGGCCTGGGAGCTTGAGAGTTCTGTGCAGTATCTCTGCTGTTCCTAGTACTGCACTTTTCTGGACTGCGATCCCTGTTGTCTTTCCTGGTATCTGCTGTAACTACTCCTCCAGGCCTTCTCCAGCTCTTCCTTGAGCCCCTGGTATTCCTCTAGTTTCTCATGTTCCTTTTTCCTAATATTCCCATCACTTGGTATTGCAACACCCACCACCACGGCCTTGTACTGTTGCTTATCGACCACCAAAATGTCTGGTTGGTTCGCCATCATCATTTTGTCAGTCTGTCAGTATATATATAAAATAAAATCTAAAAATATAAACCCTGCACACTCTTGGATTACAAGAGCTTTTGTTTTGGTAATTTATATTTTATAGAGACGGGATTTTAGTGTATTTTTGGGTAAGAGTGTTGCTAGCGTTTCACATTTGAGCAGGAATAGTGCTGTAAACAGGACTGTGTAGAATTGCATATTTGTTTTTTCCCAACAGCATGTGAAGGGGCTTACCGCCACTAAGCCTCTTTGGCCAATCAGGTGGCAGACATTTTGAACAGTTATTGTCTGAAATCAGTGTTGTTTTTCTTTCTTTTCAATGCAGGGTGCACTCACTAAACTCATGGTGTTGAGCTCCTGGCTTGATATGGGGATATAAAAAGGGATTAACCCATAGCAAATGCATTTAGAAAACCAGACGAAGCCAGAATTTTCTCCAGACTAAATTGGGAACTTTGAAGGAGTACCGTTATGGATTCCTCTAAATTCATACAAGAAGTAGAAATGACACAGTATTACAACATTTTCTTATGCAAACATGAATCCACCTTTTGAACTCTAGATGCCTGTACCTCGCATTTAGAAATATTTTACTTGTGTGTATTAGGGTTGTCAAAAGTATAGAAAATCAGATGCAATAGAGGACACAAATGAACCTTTCATAAATCGCTTTAGGGTGATCTTGAGCTGTATATGAACAAGTATAAGACCACGTAGACTATACACCCATGGACCACTATGAAAACTACCTTAAATAAATCTACACTACATGGTAATATCAAAGAACATACTGTTACTATTAATGTTGAAAATCACATTCTCGTCTATCCAAAGAGTGTTTTTATTATCACCGTGAGATCAGAATGAGTATTGAGTATCGAGTGTTAGTATTAAACTGTGGTGTGTATACCGTTTGATTTCCTCGCATTAGCGTTTTGCTTACAGAAACAACATCATTAAAGCTGTTATGGCAGTAATAAGCCCAGTCTGCAGTTTGTCAGTGCATCAGCTGATGGAGGAGGAGCTGTCCAGAGTGCTGAAACTGCCCTCTCTCTCGCGTTGTGTTTCTGTTATCTGCTGCAGTGTTGTTTTTTCACACTGTTTCTCTCAGTTTGTGCGAACTTCCTGTCTCTCCCGTTGCCGTTGGTGACGTCTGACCCTCGCCCGCCCCACTGCTGCTGCCCCGCTAATCTCCGCCTCAGCCCTGCTCTTTTAGAAGCTCCGGCGAACTCCACGAAACACATTTTGGGAGATTTTTCTGTACTAAACTGTGGATACAAGACTTTCTGACTGTGGCAAAAGACTGTTGCTAATTTGTGCAAGTGTCGGTGTTGCTTGAATGAATTTTCATGGTTATTTCAACTTAAAAAGGGAATATTTGTATAATAGTCAAATATCATTTTGCTAATTGTATCATAATATAAAGTAAGTTAACCTTTATGTGCACCTCAATGGGGAAATTGCAAGAACAGAAATTATCTATTGTCTTTTTTTATATTGTATTTCTTTTTAAAGGCAATTATTGTGGAGTGGTTAACTTTTTTTCACAGCCAGGTATTTTTTCTATAATATGCCCACTGTAAAAGCAATAATGTCAAAGGCTTTGCTCTTTTTGAAGCCTACTCCCTCCCACTGCGTAAACACACTTTGAAAATTCTTTGTTTATTTTCTGTCTTATGGAGCAGTTTTTATTCAAATGAAGCTTTTGCTCATTATTTATTCGTTTATTTTGAGCATTCTTCTCCGCCTGGCCCTGTTCTCTCTGCTCTGTCACTCACTGGTATCAGCAGTGAGCAGAGTGAGACTGTATGCACCACTGGGTACCACCTACAACCTTTCACACCCAATAGTTTAAAGGCTTTGCCCTTTTGAGCAGCGTATGTAGTGTTTGTGTAGCATGTGTGTAGCGTGTATGTAGCAAGTGTGTGTAGCGTGCATGTACCAGAATTTAACATTAATACAAGAGACCATGTTTTTTCCAATAGTCTTTCCAATAGTCACTAAAATTCTCCCCTATAGTCTAAAAATAACCTGGACTAAATTGGCATAAAACATTTTACCTTGTTGTTTTTATACCTTGTTTTTATAAAAAACACTACAGTGGTCAAAAATAATAGCTTAAAATAGATTAAATGTAGGCAGAAAGTAAATATATGTATATTCTATATACACAAATTAAAAGATTAAATTATTCAGGTAAAGGTGCATTATGCAACTTTTTGGTTAAGGGTCTGTCACTAGTTTCTATGGATTTGTCACTGCTCTGTCTGAATTGTTCCATAGTATGACATGAAACTGTTCTATTTAATATTTATTCAATTGCCGGTGATTTTATAGCTCAGAAATACCTTGAAATACCTTGGCATTCTGATTGTGGGCAATTCACCTCTACACTGATCTGACCTGTAACTTGGTCTGCTTTGGTCTCAATGAAGATGAAAAGGTTTATTACCATAATAAAATAACATCTCCATGGAGAAAAGAATTTGGCAGACCCTCTACCATAAAAGTTGCACTTTGCACTTTTAACAAAATCACCTTTTCCAATCACAGTCGCCCACATGATTGTGATAGGACAATATGATTTCCTTTTTAAACAGCTCTTGACAAACTCTGAGATAGGGGCAGAGTTGGAGGAGGGAGTTGAACTGGTCTGGACTGAACTGGAGTCTTCTCAAAGCACCGTCTCAGCAGGTTCCTTGACTTATCTTGACGTCTTGCTGCGATCACACAAAACGATACTCTGGGATTTGTTATGTGCGGAGATCACAGGCTGTGGGCTGCTAGTCACTGTGCTGCACAAGCTTTCACTGCTTCTTTTTCATTCAAACAAGATCAAAGTATGTCATTGCAGTTTGTGCCAGTGCCAAGTCTGAACAAATGAAGGATTGTCACAATAATTACTATGTCATTACTATATATGGAACAATAACATTTATATATAAATAAATATATGTTTATGTTTGTCCAGTTTTCCCTGGTAACTAGTTACTTTTATAGTGGCGTAACCCTAACCCTAACCATTAACTTTTTCAAAGAAATATGCCCAACACTGATTACTACCTGTACGGGCCGTGCTTGTCTTGGTGAAATTGCAGATGGCTGTTCCCTAATTGTCATTGGTCGTCACTGGTCACCTTCTCTGAGCTGTGTCCTTGACTAAATCACAGCAGCTGATTGAAAACAGGCTCATTTAGCCACAGGCCTTCTTCATGTTTATGCATACATGACTTTTCTCTGACACTTGCCTGGGCTCAAAATAACACTTTTTTTATTCAGTGTGGATCATGGTTCTTTGCATGATGAACACATGATTTGTTCCACAATTTGCAATTCAATTTGTGTTTATTTAACAAATGTTTCCCCAGAGCATTCTACAATTGTACTTCAGTAAGACTTTGAGTAAAAATCATATGCAAAGTGTGGAGCTATAGGGCTGCACTCGGATTCATCAAAACCTCATTGAATATAACCTCTGTTTGGAATTTGACGTCATGAATAGAGATCAGCTGATGTGGGATTTTTCATTGCTGATACCGATGTTATTGAATCTACATCAGCTGCTTTCCGTTTCCGCCAATATTTTGAGACTGATATATAGGGCAGATTTGGTTTATTTCCCCGTTTTCATTCATAATAACTATAAACTCATATTATGTTACTGAAGGATGCTGCTCCATGTAAAAGCATACTTTTCTATTGTAATGAGTGCTGAACATCCACAAGCGTCCTCACTGCATACCTGAGCAGGGCAGTGGTTAAATGTGCAGTGCTCTTTTCTAATTCGGCTAAAGTTAAGGCTTATGTTTTCAAACAGTCAGTCAGGTTTGTTGACCCAAACTAAATATCGGCCAATGCTCAAGATTTAAGGCCAATAGTTGGTGTGCGAGAAAGTCATCGGCGGCACGGTAGCTGAGTGGCAACACTCATGCCTCACAGCAAGAAGGTTACGGGTTCGATCCCCGGGTCGCCCGGGCCTTTCTGTGTGGAGTTTGCATGTTTCCTCCCTGTGTCTGGATGGGTTTCCTCCGGGTACTCCAGTTTCCCCCATCCAACCAAAAACATGCAACATCCCTGTGAACCCATTGATCCCTCATCCCTGTGACCCTGACCCGTGGGACTACGGATGGAAATGAGCCGTGTGGCTACAATCCGTGTTTACATTCGTGCTTGTCATGTATGTTCATTAACATGCACTGTCCCAATCAAATAAACACATAAATAAATAAATCCAAATGAAATCTTGGAGACAAAACTTGTAATACATTTAAATGAAAACTATACAAAGGTGTGTACGACTAAATTTTAACCTTTACAATGCTGTTTATTGCAGAACTTTTTTCAAAATGCATCACTAACTGAAAATCTGAAAATGTTGAGCATCTTCAAATTGAAGACCCTATCAAACACCAGTCAGACAGAGACCATCATGATTACGATACAGCTAGTGCATTTACTAATATTTCATTAATATCATAATAATATGATTTATATAGCTGCGTTCATTATTTGTGCAGCAATAGTGCAATAGAGGCTTTAGCTCTCTCGTCTCTTTTTGTGGTGAGAGCAAGTTTTATGTTTCCACGGAGATGGGAGCAGAGCGATGTCAAAGGAGGCCTGTGAGATCATCCGTACAAACCTGCAGAATGTGTCTGAAGAAGTGCTCTTGGCTTCAGCTAAAAGAGCCACTTCTCCTTCTGCCAACTGACCCTGTTGTAGCATCTAAATATAAACAGAAAAAGCATCAATATATTTGCCACTGTGTTTCAAGATGTAGAGGACTAAGCAAGTGGATATAGCCAGCAGGTTGTGGGTTTACTGTTAATCGTTCTTACTATTATGGATTCTTTCATTTTAAGCTTTTTAAGCCTTTTTAGATCTAATTGTTGCCTTAGGTAATATTAAAAGAAATTACATTCTATTCTCTACAAAAGATTGTGTTTTATTATGGTGTCCAACATTCTCATGGAGCCTTTTCCTTAGTATCAAGGAAATAGTAGTAGAATCATGACAGAGTGAAGTAGTCTTTGATAAGCTGTATAGTGCTATTCTGAAGTTTGACCTGAAGTATCTAACAGAAAAATGTACAATATTAAGATTTTAAGAATTGAAATGAAAATTGTACCATTAAGAAAGATCTGTGATATTTTTGGTTATTACCTTTCACTTCAACCTTTTCAAAAATAATTTCCATCTTTTTAAGTATGATGACATTAGGCTGATATTATGATTTTTTTAAGACCAAAAAGTAGACTACCACTTGAATTATAGTGGATCATGTGTGAACAGTTAGGTCACCTCTTCTTTTGAGCTCTGAAGTTTTAATGGTAGTTTTAACCTGTAATGGTTTTGATAGCTCCTAATAAAGGCTATGGAAGGACACAGTGGAGGAGAAGACAATAAATGAGCTGTCAGATTGGCTCCGATCAGCCTGAGTGACAGACCACAGCCTGACACTTCACATCATCCTTTAGCTTCATCTCGGTCCACAAGGAAAAACACTCACGTCTGCCTCGAAACCTTTTCAGATGCAATATGGGGCCTTAAGGCTGGAAAATGCTTTGTGAAAGGGTGAAATTCTGTACATAGCTGTACATGTACTGCATGTAAAGAAGATTAATTGTAGCTATTGATCCATTTTTATTAATACATGTTTAATATTTTATGATTCATTTATTATTAAATTGGCACTTAAAAAGTCAGTTCCTGCATTTGTTTTGGGTTGGATTTAGTTAAGCTTACATTTTTGATTTGACAAATATGGATGGATATTGCATCAAAAAGTAGTTATAACATTGTCTCTCATGCAGTGTTGAAGCCCACATGTACAAATATATAACGTGTGACCACTCACTTCCTCCAGGAGTGGATTTATGTAATCACAGCGTATGCCTCGTGTTCCACTCGTTCCTAAAGTTGCTGAACGGCTGTGGCTGCTCTCGACCTCTGAGCGCTCCTGCACAGGAAAGCTACAAACCCGAGTTAGCACAGTTAGAAGAGCTCACACTGAGGTTTATTTAGCTGTGCATTATGCACTCTGAATGAGGAGGGGGAATTTGTTGTGGGTGCCATCTGTGTAGACGCTGGTACAAAGCCCCATGGGAAATGCAGTTCAGTGGGATGTGGGGTTAGCCCCGCCCCCTCCCCTCTGTCTCCGTACATTTCTCCAGGCCATAATCAAAGCTGATTACAATCACAAACTCACTCATTCAGATAAATCACTGTTTGTATTTATTCTATTTTTTTGTTTATATTCTGTTTTTGTTAAAAAATATTGGCTTGTTAATACATTTCTATTTTGTTTGTATGCATGCATGTATAATTGAATTATTATTTATTTGTTATATACTCAAGGGTTCTATGAAATTGTTGCAAGATGTTACCAATGACACTATCTCTAGCCCTAGGGGTTTGTTAATATGAGTTGATAGAAGTTATTCCAATGATGTCGGGGTAAATGATCTCACTGAGAATGTGTGTATTTGCATTTGAACCATTCCTCAGTGCTACTGGGTCAAGCATCCACATACTTAAACCAGGGTCATAGACCAAGGGGGAACATTAGCACATGCTTCTGTGAGAGCTGACATCTTCTGAGGTCCGTTTTCTTATTGTGTATTTTTATTCATATGAAACAACAGCTAAAAGTGAACAGGAAGAGGTCACATTAGTCTTATGATGCATGCATTAGCCCCTTTTCATGTCTGTCTCATCAATGGAAAACATGTTTAACATCAACTTAGTATAAAGCAAGCCTGTGGAAAATTACTGATAATATTCAAATTAAAATAATGAAAAACTTATTTGCTTGACAAACTGCTCAAGAGCGTGAAATTGAACTATACATCTAGATAACAAACAAAGAAGATGAAAGTGCTAAAATGATAAATGACCTGAACTAGTTATCATAATTGTTTTGATTAATTTCCTGTCTGCCTCTGATATCACTCTGCAGTATCAGCCAGTCAAAAAATAATTTTGTCTTCTGCAGATTTCTCTCAGTTTCGCTCCATCTTAAAATCCCTTTGGCCCTTTGAACGTCGCGCTTTCTAAAACTCAGATTAAGTGAACTCTATCCCCAAAATGACTGTGATAAGGTTAACCACGCTGCTCTTATCAGTGCTCTTTGTGAGAAATGAGGTCACTCGGATTACTGAGTGGCCAGTTTATCCATATAGTTTAATCCATTTCTTTGTTAAGATTTGCTATGGTCATCATTGCTAACCCCTCTCCGCTAAAACAGCTCTGACATCTCCCCGTTCAGTTCAAGAGGACCCTCGCTGCTACTGCGTGCTCACCCTCTCCAAAACTCTCTCCTCTGTTCTGTTTTTTTTTGCCAACATTTGACACCATCACCTTGCTGCTCGTTGTTTATTCTTCCCCTCTTTGTCTTTGGCTTCCATCTCGCCGCGTTACCACCATCAAGCCCCCTCTGGCGAAGCGTCAAGTGTGTAATCTGTGATCTCACATGTAGATGGGGCCCTCGTCTCCTCCTCTCCCCTCTCTCCGCACACGCCGCACAATGGAGACCGCTGAATGGTCGTCGCCGGCAACGCTCGCTCACTCGCGGGACATAAGCGCATAATGAATCAACAAACAGCCACCTCTCCTCTCCAGCGCTCTCCCACTCACGCTTTGAAGTTGCATATTAATGATGGGGAATAGAAAGGCGCAGTACAACAGGGGAGGTAGTGGAGGAGGTAAAGGCCTATTGACCGTCACTCGGCCGGGCTCCCTGTCATGTTTGATGGGCCTAATGGCTAACAGGTGGCGGTGCCGTGTGCTAGCCTGTCCCCTCTCAGTGTGGAACAGTGGCTCCAATAGCGATCAGGCGGAGCAATGTGTGTTTGATGTGTCATATGCACAGCTAATGAGTGGACGAAGGGTTGGACTGGGTTTGCAGACCATTTAAATCAGTTTGTTAATCAGAAGAATTGAAACTATGACTAAAAAACTGCAAGGAATGTTCAGATATATTTATTGATCGTTTTTGGATTCCAAAATGAATCAACTAAAATACAAATGTTGAACATGATCATTTTAATCAGTGACTGGAACCTAGAACTTGCTCTATTTGAACAAAAATCTTAATTTTAGCCATATTTTAGTCATCTGTATTAAATATTATTGGCCTTACTGTTGTGGTGTTGTCTGAAACCCAGCGATGTTAAAGACATGTTTTAATTAAATTTGCTGTTGTTGTGGTGTAGTGGATAATCTAGTCAGAGAAATGCCTGGTCTTGTCATGGAGGCTAATGAGTAAAGAAATAATAACAACAAAAACAGTGGAATTCTGAAGAATGATTGGGTGACATAATAAATCTGGTCACAGAGATGTTGACCAATGAGCTTGTTCATTATGCATTAATTAGAACAGAGTTAAACCAGGACTAGAACCGAATCAGTGACCAAACCAAGTTCACATCAGGAGTAGATGGGACCAGGATCAAACCAGGAAAAGTGTGAATGAATCCTCTGTACTCCAAAAGTACCTAAAGTCAAAGTAGATTTCTGCAGTAAGGTTCCAAAATTCAACATAAAAGTAGCCAGGTTCACAGAGATTGCCTTGTAAAAAGAAGTCCCTGCGCTTGGCATTTCTCTTCTTCTGTGTTGCCAGTTGTAAGCACAAAGCTTGCCCTCCTGTCCTCCTACCTTGTCAAAACATCTTGTTAATACCACATGCTTTTAAACCTATACTGTTAGTTATTATTTCTTTTGGAGTCTGTCAGTACAAAAGGTCAGAACTGTTTTTAATGCAATGAACATTCTTGTTCCTGAGTTAATTATATACATTGCCTTGTATAGCCAGATGGAATAAACATCTGGTATATTCATAGCTATTATTAAAATGCTCATTATAATCTTGCAAATCAAGTATGTAATGATATGTAGTGAAAGAAAGTGTTTCTAATGATTTTTTGTATCTTATTGGCTGTAATAACTAAAAAAAAATACATTTACAGAATATATATGATCTTATCTTACTGTATTTATGTACACACCTCATTAGCCTGGTAAACTTTGCCAAATTGTGTATATTTTTGTCACATGGAAACCCTTAATATTATTGTAGTATTTAGTTTGATGTGGGATTGCACTGATATTTTTGCCATGCATTGTGCATTGTGCAGTCCCAGTCTTGTCCCTCTGGAGGTGTGAGCCCGTCTGTCTGTGTCCCGGGGCAGGAGCTGAACAGTTGCTGGACACTGGGGCTGTTTGTGTTAGCAGCCTCTTATGAGATCTGGTTTTGGCTGGTCGCAGCATAAGCTCTTTGTGGTGTGTGTGGGACAGTCCTGGCTCCCCTCACCCCTCTCCACTCCTCCCTCTCCCCCTCTCTCCCTCTGCTTTCTCCCTGGTCCTGCTCAAAGCCAGGCCGAACCCTCTGCCAACCCCTGTTCGCTGTGAATGAGGCGGCCACAGAGGCTGGAGACTGACTCATGCATCATCTGGAAACTTGAAAGTAAAGCTTGTTATTTTGGCGATGGATGCCGTTTTGTTGTTTTGGGTTTAAATTGAGGTGGCATCTCACTGTGAGTAAACCCAGAACTAAACCAGAATGAAACCAAGTGACCTTAAACAGTGTGAATGCAGCCTATACAATGCAGTTATACATGGGTGATACTGTGTAGAGGGTGCAATATTACAACTTGAAACAAATAGGTTAAAAATACATGTAAAAGTTGTGATTAAAAAAAAACCCAAAACAAAAAAACATTGCAATGAAATCAATTTGAAATGATTTTTTTTCTTTACACATATTACACTAAGGCCAGATAAATACCTGCTTAGTGTCAGTCAAAATGTAAATATATAAAAGGGCTCATATACTTTCTGTTGTTTCTTCATCACAAAAATACCTGGAGTTTTGTTTTGTTTCATGTTTAACACACAAACCCTGCATATTTAGGCTGTGTTCTCCTCTCAAATGAAAACACTCTGTTCCACCTTGTGGTGTCATAAAGTAATACAGGAAGTGCTCCACTGTGTTTTTAAACTCCATGGTCCTTCACTAGAATCATTTGGATAATTTCAGAGCTGAAATCTGTACCGAACAAATAAGTGCAGCCGTTAACTTGAAAACTACCGGTTCATGACATCACAAGGTGGAATGGAGCATTTTGAGCTTTGAGATGTAGACAGACTAATAATAAAGGATTATTCAAACATGTTTGAATGACACAAAACAACACCCCATGTTTTTTTTTGATAAGCTAACAACATTCTAACACGATTAAAGCTCCAAGAACCAGTTTTGCACGATACTGGACCTTTAACTATGGAGACCCTGTGCAAAAATTATTCACACTTAAAAGATTAGTTACAGAAATCTCAAAATTAAAGTAAGACAGATATTAGACATTAATTCACTGAAAATAATTACCAGCATAGGTCATTAGTTTAGTGCTGTAGTTCCCCAGTATTTCCATAATTGTAATCATCAGTAGATCTACATAGATGGCTGAATGGTTGTTAATAATTGTATGCATGAAGAGACACCAGCCCGCTGTATAAAAGATTAGTCATCAGCAGTGGATCCTTTGGGAGGAGGTGTTAGAAGTCAGACCGCTGCTAAGACTGTGCCAAGGTTAACTGTAATGTGCTCCACGCTCTTGAACTCAAATGAAGCCATAGAGAGCCTGGTTGAGTGTAGCATCGGCACATTGATATGCAGCCCTGTTTTTACCTGTTGGATGTGTCTAAGCCCAGAGGAGCAGCGATGGTGGGAAAGAGCGTGTCACTTCCTTAGCAACTGCTTAGCGACGGAGTTTGAGTCACCGGCTGCTGGTTTCTTCCTCTCTCTCTCTCTCTCT
>KN510829.1:17267-33757 GCA_000787155.1 Scartelaos histophorus
TTTGTATTTGTAGATGGAGACAGGCACAGACAAGAGCACAAACTACATTATTGTCAGGATGCAGCTTGAAAACAGGTCTGAACTGAAAAGTGTAAGGTTAAAGCGAGGTTGAGGAAAAAGTAGCAATGTCAGCCAGTGTGAGAAGGACTCTAAATCATGTGTTATGATCTGCTCCATTGAACAGGAAATCCATATCAATTTATAATACGAGATAGTCTGCTAAATGAGCAAGATGTTAAATTGGATTGTATAGACATGAGAGGGTCACGCAGCGCACAAGGCCATGCAAAAGCTATTTATGAATGCTCAAAGCTGAAGTGGTATTCATAATCATGCTATCATTTACATATCACAGACTAGCCTCCTGTTTATTCACGGTGGTTCAGTTAAATCACAGATATCGCAGATGTACAGTCATTAGTGGATAAGCGTCATACATTTACATTAAATGCCCCTGTACGCACCGTCAGCACTGTCCATTTGTCCAGGCTTTGGTATGAGCAAAAGAGTTTTCTTGTTTCCCATTAATAGAAGTAGTAGTAGTAGGAAGTTAAATTAGTTATTTGTCATTAAGTTGTACAACAAATTGCATAGATTGTAATGGAGGTAGTGGTGTTAATGGTGGTATATGCAAGTTTTTATTTGACTAGACTTAAACTTAGACACTTAAACAAATTTTAATGATCCACAGGGAAAATGATTTGGACACAGACATCCCGATATATTATAATAACAAAGAGCAAAAATATGAATAATACATTCCAAAAATCTGTAGCAAAAATAACGAAGGGCTGGTATCAAATAAGGCGTAATTATAGAAATGTATTAATACAAATATAACTCAGCTATATAGAAGAGGTCGGAGAAAGATGAAATAGTGACTAATATGACAGAAGCCAGGGCTGGTTATATGGCACAAAAATACCAATTATCAGAAGACACATTCATTCCAACTAAGATATATTTTTGAGTACGTAGTTATTTTTAAATGTGCTGAGTTTGTGGGTCAGTCTCGCTCAGTGTTCGTATAAACACAGACAGACAGCATAATCGTGTAACCTCATTGGCTCTAGTTTGGACTAATCTTCTGGCAGATTTTTTTGGTGAATGAGCTTAAATGTGTTCAGTGAGATCACTCTTCCCCATCTGCATGAGCTCTCTCCTCTATACACTTATAAAAGTCTGGATTTTTGAAGAATTAAATATATCTTTGTGCAAATGCATGAATTAACTGAATTTTCTGAAATTTACTAAACGTATGCTTGTAACCTGGTTCTCAGTTTGTTTGACTGTTTACCTTACTGTGACCAAAGAGACAATGCAAATAAATTGTCTTGCCAAGGGTATACTAAAGGCAGAAGTGCAGTGCTTGATAGAGAAAAACCACAAACTCCAGTTGGTGGGCAAGAGCTTAACCAGTTATGCATAGTGTACCAATCTAATGAGACTCACCAAGGACACAAACTTTATTGTTTTTAGTTCAATTAAGTTTGTGTCCTTGGTCTACAGAATCAAATATTAACATGATTCATACCCGAATGACGAATTCTGACTAATACTTGGCTCTCTACAATCACTACATCTTTTGGTTAGCAGCATTTTTTACCCTAAAAGTAGCATAAATCTTTCACTCCTAGAAACAGTGAAGTTACCTGCTCTATCTGTCTTGGTGATATATGCTTGGGCCCCTGAAGGGCTTGGCAGCCTGGAGATTGAGCTGTTCTTCCAGATGTTGCATGCTGCTTTTTTATGTGGGCTCTTCTAGCTTTTTCTGCATCCACTCTGCCTCGTGCTCCTGCCGGTTTGTGTTGGGCTCATAGGTGGTTACTGTGGTTTGCATCAGCCTGTGATCTGCTGGTGTAGTGGGACATGTAGCAGCCAGTATTTGAGCCGTACATGTGTAGGTAATATGCCCCAGAAGTGTGTGAGCCTGTATTAGTGTACAGGCTGCTAAATGTGTAAGCTTGATAAGATCACAAAGCTGTGCACTGTACCAGGGCTGCAATTTGAGTTGGTGCAATTTTAACATGGCAAAGGCTGCAATTATTTCTAATAGAATGTCCTTTGCAAACAACAAAATGTTTTTATAGCGCTGATCTTCTAGTGTTCTAGTGTAGTATAAATCTTTACTAACATGTTCTGAAATTTCAGTCTCCTTTTAAATTTTAATCCTTTGAAGTTGTTTAAAATGTGCAGAATCCTGCTTTTCAATCCTAATATAGTATAATTTTCTTCCAAAATTGTGCAGCTCTACGCTGTCCTGCCTGACTTCATGAGAGGAAATAGTACTATTACATTTGTAGTGTAGAAGTATCACAAAAAGTATTTGATATTCATCCTATTTACAAATGCAGCTATACTGCCTGACTAATTTATTGATCAGCCTGTATATTAATACTTCCATTAACTTTCCGTATTTTGAAGTACCACTCCTATACCACATCCTTTTACAGCTCTGTGTAAGAAGAACAGCGAGTCAAATTGCACATAAATGAATTGTCCCTTATTTTGTGCCCTACTGTCTAATCTGCTCTAATGCGTCCACACTGTCACTGGATCAATGTGTCCACAGGCAGAGAGACGGGGCAGAGCCAGAGAGCAGGAAGAGCCACTAATGAAATGTATAGCAGAACAAGATGGGACAGGTTTTAATGGCACAGCTAATAATAGGATGCTATCGTGAGCAACAGCCTATACATTATAATGACAGAGATCATGTTACAGATCTCAGTGGACCAAGTGAGCAACATGTGCTAATCTGCTGCTAATAAGGACATTAGAGAGTGGATCATTATTATGAACTGGGCAGCCTTTGATCACTATAGAGTTTGGGATTGTGTCATCACACCTCAAAGAATTTTCAATTAGCCTAATGTTAAACTTGTGGACATTTGTCTCTCTTGAAAATTATTTTTTCAGAATAAAGTATATAATGCCTTTTACGTGATATAAGATAGTTTAGTGCTTCAGTTGTTGATTATGAGAAAATCCATGCTGTTTCTCCTTTGTGTTGTTTTTCTCCTTTTGTAAGCAGCCATGCTTGTTTTGGTCCTGCACAGACCATGCATAGGTTGATTGGTTATTCTGCCTTTCACTCATGCCCTGTGAAATGCGGGAGGATACCGCTCGAAATCCACTCGCCTTTGTAAAGATTTGTTAAAGAATTTGTTTCTGGCTGGCCAGGTAACACAAATGGAGTAATGCTAAGCCACACTCCCAGATAAATGAACAGTTATTGCAATTCTGGACAACAACCTTTGTCAAAGCAAAATAAGAGCATCATGGTTTATTCTTTCATATTCTTATTAAATGAGAAGAATAAGAATATGAAAGGAATTTATCTTGGTCACGATTTAGAATGAATTGTTGAGTCAGTGCTCACTGTTTTCCAAATTTTGTTCTAAATATAATGTTCATATTTTTTGTCTAATAGTTTCATAGTTTGGGATATCTCACTATAGATTACTAGATAATATTAACAGATGACCTTCTACTGCATATAAAATTGAATATTATGTTGTATGTATTCCTTGGTGTTTTCTTACTGCTTCTTACTTGTCCAGTGCTAAATAATGTCTAACCAGAGGCACAGCACTTGACATGGGGCTTCTCAGACTGCCATCCACCACTTTAACTCTGCTGTATTTATAGACTGTTCTGATTTTTCACATTGGCCTGGTCATAGCCTGCTAGTCATGTTCTTATCTCTCAATTATTTACACTCTTTACACCAGGAAAGATGTGAGAGTTGCAGCACGTTTCTGTTTGGTCTGATTTAATAAAACTCACTGCTCAGTCTCCTGGCTTCATGATGGTTGTCATAGTTACACTTCCTGGATTGTGTGGGTATGCTCAGGTTCACCAAGTGCAAGAACAAACAAAACCTGTATGAACATTACCTTACAAATCCCATAAAATGCCATGTAAGAAACCAAATGTTAGACGATAATAGGCCCGATCCAGTAACAGAGTAAGAGGTGCGGCCTATTGTTCCTCAATTCATTTCAGTTCAATTCAGGTTTATTGATATAGCACATTTAAAACAACTTTAGCTGACCAAAGTGCATAAAAATCAACAAAAAGACAGAAACATTTACATATATACAGATAACACATTACATGAGAAAACTACAATAAAAACACCATGATAACCTAAATAACTAGTATTAAATGCCAGTGAGAAGAGGTGAGTTTTCAGTCTAGTCTTAAACTGAGTTACAGACTGAGAGGATCTGACAGGAAGACGAAGGCTGTTCCACAGTCTGGGTGCTGTCACAGAAAAGGCTCTGTCACCTCTCGTCTTGAGACTAGTTTTAGACACAACCGGCTGGAGCTGGTCGGCTGATCTCAGGGCTCTGGGCGGAGTATAAGGTTGCAGTAAGCCCGTCAAATGGGCTGGACCCATAGAGGGTAAACATTTGAATTCTTAGCTCATTTCTTCTTCTCTGTTTTTATTTTACCTTGCAAATGACTTTGATTTTAAGGTGCTAAATGTTGACGAAAAGTCTCCAAACCAGGTATGGGAAAATTAGGTAAAACAGAACAGAAGAATAGAAAGTTGGCCATATTAGATTAAAAATTTGCTACAGTGTTTGTATAACACTACTGGAAGCCGGTTTATGAGTTCACATTTGGTTCGTCCCATGTAGAGACCCACCTCCCCCCCAAAAACATAAATAAATAAAAAATTTTAATCTTATACGTGCATGCTTTGTCATCGTCCTGGAATTTCAATACCTAATGCATGATCTCGATAATATCCATGATAATATAGAATCCTATAAGACTTATGAAAAGTGTACACTATAGTGCCACCTACTATAGAAATGAAAAAAAAATGTATGGACATGGGACATTTTTCGCTGTTGATCAGCAGGGATACAAAGATAAAAAAATAAATAAAAATGTAAAGGTGCACTGTGTAATTTTTGTGATGGAGGAACTGTGGGCCTGGGAGCTGTTGGGAAGGGCCAAACATGCTGGGCGGTCTCATGGGAAGGGAGTGTGTGCCATCATCACTGCAGGCGGCCCTAAAGTCTATTTATAGTTCATTACAGCAGAGAGCACCTTTATCAGACAATTTGAAACTTTTGACATTGAATATTGTTCTGTTTTTGCTGACAATTTTAAATATATTAATTGTCTAATTGTCTGAACCATAGACTGTTAGAAATAGGAATTTATTTACAGACCAAATGCCAAAATAAAAACACCAGGATGAGGTGGAGCAGGTCAGTACAAACATTTGAAGACGAAGGAGATGATTGAGCCAGAAATGCCCCCTTGCACATTTTCTATTTTGAATGCAACAGCTAGCCATTGAGTTATGTCATACACATACACATAATTTCATACCATATAATTTTTATTTGTTTGGTTTATTTAGGAGGAACAATGGCTAATTCTGGTAGATTTACAGAAATGTCGATTAATGTACAGAGAGGCTTTTTTTTTCATCTGCAGTCCTTGGACTGCAAACATGTAAACATGGTCACCCTAAAAACATAACAATAAGAACAAGAGCAATCCCAGATTTCTGATCTCTGCCAAGGGATGACGTGGACACAGAATCCAGGTCTGGATCCGGATCATCACCAAAATTTTACGGAGTCGTCCCTGCACCAAGATCTACCTCTGGTGACAATTTCATGAGGATCCGGCCAGTAGTTTCTGAGAAATCTCACTAAGATTATATATCCAGATCCAGATTCCAGGTCCAGAAGACAAATACATTTTATTTATTTAAATTTATTAGTCCACAGACAAATAAATAAATAAATAAATAAATAAATAAACCAACTTGATCGCATAATCTTCTTGGCGGAGATAGCAAGAGCAAGGGATCTAGATCCAGATTCCAGGTCCAGATCCGGATCATCACCAAAATTTTATGGAGTGGTCCTTGGGCCAAGATCTACCTCTGGTAAAAATTTCATGAAGATTCATCCAGTAGTTTCTGAGAAATCCTGTCCACAGACAAATAAATAAATAAATAAATAAATATATAAACCGACTGGATATAAAAGTATATTGACACATATATTGACCAGTAGTTGGATGAGTAGCAAAATAGAACAAGAATTAGTTGCAGCACTAATGGTGAAAGTGCTGGGTTTGTTTGGGTTTGCTCACATTCACTAAATGCAAGAACATTATGGATGGATGATTAATAGAATGGATTTCAGTTTTGTTACAACTCATGGGTCTGTAATTAAATCAAATGGTACATGCTAAACTAAGGGGAGCAAGGCTAAAACCTGTTTTTCACTGCTCTATGCAGTGACTGGTGTGTGCTTCTGAGGCGACAGAGCAACCATTTCATGCCATTTTTAGTGTGATTGTAGTTCACAAAGAGGAGGCGGAAAAGAAGTGGAGGAGAGGCTGAGAGCGCAGGCTGTGCTCACAGGAAGGACAGTACTTTGGTGCTGAAGGCCTGCAGCATAAAAATACATCAACATAAGTACTGGAGCTTTACTAGACCTACACTCTTTTAAACCATGATTGAAAAACATCTTTCAGAATAAACTACTATCCTTTCCTGCTCAGTCACTCACTTTATAATAAATAAATGGGTATTCATGGGAAGTTGTTTTCACATGATTTGCACCCAGTAAATGCTTTTTAAATGTATTGGCAATACCATTCAGGTCATTTTTCTCACAAATCCGTTTACAATATCTTACAATAAGGGATAAAAAGTTTTCCTGATCAATGTGGGTCAATTCTGATTTAATGCCATTTAGAATTTGCTTAATCTTATTTTCATTTCATC
This sequence comes from Scartelaos histophorus, assembly GCA_000787155.1. Taxonomy (NCBI): domain Eukaryota; kingdom Metazoa; phylum Chordata; class Actinopteri; order Gobiiformes; family Gobiidae; genus Scartelaos; species Scartelaos histophorus. Next base: position 24,040 of record KN510829.1, read on the forward strand.
GTGTCAATGAATAGATCTGTAGCCTTTTCAAGCCTGGTATAGTGGTTGTTTAATCTTGTTTAATATGCGACAAACCCTCACTTTTGTCTGACCTTTATTTTCCCTGATTTAAACCTGTTTCCTCAAGTGGAGTGGCCTGGTTTAATATGTTTTTGATCCATCTTGGTCCCAGTTTAGTTTAGTTTTTCCGAACTTAACACTTGTTGAGATGCATAAAGAAGAATTGGTCCAATATAGTTTCATTAATGATGGCACTTTGAAGTCCAAATTTTATGTGATGTTTTACTTGGTGTGAAAACTTTGAGAATGCAAACTCTAAATCACTTCCCTCTTTTTGTTCCCTTCTCTCCCACTCACCTTATTACCCACTCCACCTTCTTCTTCTCTAATATCGTTTCTCTCCTCTTTCTCTTTCAGCTGGTAGGGGGTGAGTTTGACCTGGAGATGAACTTTATCATTCAGGAGGCGGAGAGCATCGGGTGCATGGTGGAGCTTCTGTCCCACTGCGAGGTCACATGCCAGGCCGAAATCTGGAGTATGTTCACCGCCATTCTCCGCAAGAGTGTACGCAACCTGCAGACCAGCACGGAGGTCGGGCTCATCCAACAGGTGCTGCTGAAGATGAGCAGTGTGGATGACATGATCGCAGGTGAGGCCCCGCAAAGCACTCTGGGTAGGGATGGGACAATAAGCAATAATATCATTTATCGTGACAAAAAATAATGGTTTATGGAACATTTTATATAACCGTAATAATCGGCAACAAAGATAATAGCCATTTTATCACCAGAATGTGGTGAAAAAAACTGATATTTTCTTCTAGATCATTGTTTTTTCACTCATAGCAAAGTACAATTCTATGACAGTTGTTTAAATATGTAATCTATTCCTAATATTATGAACATGACTGAAAAACATTGTGGATTACTGCATAATCAATGAGCAAAGCATGATGATTGCATGGGATTGTCTGAATCTCGCTCAAGGCTCAACGGAGGAGGTAGTAACCATAGATTTAGGGTTTTTTTATTTGTGAGGGAGATTTGAGGATAAGAAGGTTAGAGGGGGTTAAAGTCACACAAGAAGGCGACTGGGAAACTACAGGTCATGTTTCCAAGTAAATAAAACAACATCCATCTTGTAGCGCTTATCTCAGGCCAGGTCGTAAAGGCAGTAGTCTCAGCAGGGACACCCAGACTTCCCCTCTACACACACCTCCTATAGAAATACACTGACTATTATAATGCAAATAAACTAGAAAGTTGTTTCATTATATTTCTGAGCATACTAATTTCATATTTGCTAAGTATTACTATTAATATGTTTTCATGCACATACAATAGTTACAATATTTAACAAATAATTATAAAGTTTCCAAGACAAAGACCAAAAACCTCACTATTGCATTATACATTATACTCTTAAGCCAAATTTAAGTTAATAATTATCTCCTAGTTGTCTTTAGGTGTCCTGTCTTTCTTACATTTCTGTAGTGCTCTCACAAAGCTACTTTAACCCTGCCCTAACCCTGTAAATGAGGCTCAGTTTAGTTCAGGGGGGTCAAACTCATTTTGGTCTGGGGGCTGCATCCAACCTACTCTGATCCCAAAGAGGTCGGAGAAAACTCTTGGCTTATATACCCCAAAAATAGCAATATGTTCAAATATTTGTACAGCGAAACGGAAATCTATTTTATAGATTTTTTTATTCAGTTAATTCAATTATAACTTTTTATGACTTTTAGAGTAATTTGCTCCAGATTTTCCAAAAAGATTCATTGTGTTGTTTCTATTAGACTTATAAAAAGTGTATTTTGTCTTGTAGGAACATTGCTGATTATGTTACTGTGTCATGAGAGACAACAACATAGAATGCTGCTTAATGCTATAGGCGAATAAACAGGCTGAATACAGTCACACAGTCACACTGATGTCAGTGAACTTACATGAACAGGTGACGGTGAGTTCCTCACTGCCCACGTACAGTCCACGGCGAGTCCGCACAGTCAGCAGTGCCTCGTGCCCGCACAGTTGGCGGTGCTGATGCTTCAGTGATGTGTCTAGAGTATTTTGACCCGGGGCTGCGTTGTGTTCTCAATTATTGGTTCCGCCACTCTTTTATTTAAACTGCGTTATTTAACCAAATAATTGTGGTTGACAAATAAAACTTTTGAGGAGAAATGCGGAGAAGAGATTTTAAGACCTGGAGACGCTACTATGCTAAGTGGTGCAGAAAATTACCAGTATTTTAATAGAAAATATCATTCAAATATTTAAGTAGAAAATCAACCGAGGGCCAGATTAAAGGTCTTGGAGCCATATGTTTGACACCCCTGGTTTAGTTAAAACATTGAGCATTAATATTTTATTTGTGCTAGAAAGTGTAATGATATACAGCAACGTAGGCTTTACAGTTGTGGTCTTGATACACAAGACATACTATAGACTTAAATCGTTCTGACTGTGATTATTATTTGTCTATATGGTTTGTGCCAATTTTTCTATAAATAGTAAACACATTTCCTGGCATTATGTTGAGCTTATAAATCCATAAGGCAGTGCTGTACATTGCTTGCTCCGCGGCCTTATGTAAATTCAATACAACAAAAGCTTCCCATTATCCTCACTATTATTACACAAGCCTTATCTCCATTTTAGCATTGCAGCAGTTCCTCTCTGAGCCCAGTGGAGCAGCACACGCCTCTGCAGTGACCGCCCCAGTCCCCCTCTGTGCTCTGCCATTTGTATGGGGGGCATGATTACCAAACATCCCATACCCCGCCGCATCCCATTCCTCCACCGCATGGTATTGACCTTGACTCCTCTTTAATACGCCGCCTCTGAGTGCGTCCTCTCACTCACTCCCCCCCCACGTCCTCTGTGTCCTAGCTACCGCCCCGGGACGCTCTGCTTATAACTTGTATGACTTATTACTGCTCACTATGGCGGTGCATACGCCACTTAAATCAATTTAATGCTAATATTCAAATAGTCCCTCCTTAACCAGAACTCAATCCCCACTAAAGCTATAAGACAACGACCTACATGGATAAGAACAAGGGATTCAAAACTAGGACTCCTATCTCTGAGCTCTGTAATGAAACGCTATCAGAAGACTCTTTATACGTATCTACATTGGCCCGAACGGGGAAGTGGTGGTTAAGCACATTAGCCAACAGTAAAAGTGCTGCAGAGATTTTGAAATACTCACTGCGTTTACAACTACTGTCCTGATTAGGGATAATACTCATGCTGGTACTGAATATTGGTACCGATACTGAAAAATTTGCCAGATTAGGTATTAGTTCCATAGTAGTGGTTGAACTGATACTTATACATATTAATTGGATCTAATAATTGGCCTTTAATGGTGTTACGTACGTCTAGAACATTTGTACTTTTATTCCTACAAAGCTGTCCAGTAATTATTTGAATGATAAATAACTAATAACTAATAAGTTTGATCTCTTATGTAATAAGTTAACAGTCTTTTAAAAAAATAAGCACCATTTTTTGTCTATACACTGGTATCATTTATTATGGGTATTGGCAGAGAGAAGACAAAGCATTGATATTGGTATTGAAACTGAAAAATACAGGTACATCCCTAGTCCTGATCAGGTTTCTGCTTCACTTCACTCTCATCCCAGTCAGCAAGCAGGTCAAATAACCAAATATATGTGAGCAAAGGCCTAAGAGACATTTGGTTGTAAAGTAGCATTAGCAATACAGATTTGCTATAATTGTCAAAACAACGGGAATGATTTCAGTGAATTTATAGACAGAAGATGATAAGCAGCTATTGAAGTCATTTTGAAGTCCAAAAGAAGGAGCTTCCATTGACTTCCTAAAAAAAATGACAAAAAAATTAGCCTTTTGCACTCATATTAATAACTGGTGGCCACTGTTAAATAATGTTTTGTCAGTCTTTTGTTACTTTTGAAATCTCAAGGCTGCAAACTATTCACTTGGTAATTAGTTCCCGCCTCTGTTTTTTTCACTTTGAATGACACATTTCATTCTCGCATTTGCATAAAAGACCATTCATTGTTATGCACCGGTGGCAACGCTGTATCTGTATGTTGTTGGTTCAAAAATAGTGAAGTAACTAATATTACCGTACATGGGTCACGATTCAAGGCTCGTTTTGCTTACTCTGATCAAATGGCCTTTCCTTCATAACCAAAGAACTGTGTAATTTTTACGGAATAAATAATGGATGACACTATACTTTATAAGTCAAAATCGGCCCAGTTTTGATGACTCCTCCATATTTGATCTGCGATGTGGCCAAACGCTGACTCATGTGAAGATGTCCTGACTGTCCCTGCACATATTGGATTATGTGTGATTCCTCAAACCTACTGGACATGCTGAGATATTGTACCTACAAACAGCATTTTTCTGCGTGTTCATACATGTTTGATCTCAGCCTCTGCTATGATATTTCTCTGTTGCCTGCTTCTGTGTGGGACCATGTTAAAACTGCCTGTTAATGAAATGGAAAAAAATAAATAAATAAATAATAAAAAAAAATGCAGCTCTATTCTAAATTCTCAGAAGAAGTTATCTTTAGACATCACACACAATTCGGACGAGACAAGACTAGTTCACTTTTTTTTTTTTTTGCATTTTATTCAATATTTTTGTTGTCGCTGTTGTTTTATCATTGTGTTTTGGGAGGTGTAGCTATCACTTTATGAGATCTTGTGTATGCATTCCTATTAGAAACCTACTTTGTGTACATACATCATTATACAAGTCAAATTGTAAAGGCTTTAGAAGACTAGTATAATTTTTTGGCATATTGCCCATATCTAAATAAAATGCCATATATGTATACAGTGAATTTTCACTTTTAAGGCACTTAATGCGCATTACATCAAGGAACCATTAACCCGTCTTTTAGATTACATTTTGTTTTAATTTTGTAATCACAAAATGAATTAAATGATCTACTGAGACCACGGCCCATGTTTTAGACGTGTTTTTGTCCCTTTCAGACTTGCTGGTGGACATGCTGGGAGTCATGGCCAGTTACAGCATCACAGTGAAGGAGCTAAAGCTGCTCTTCAGTATGCTGCGAGGAGACAACGGCATCTGGGTAAGACTTTTCACATGATGATAAAATATCTGAGACAAAAAGTTGACAATGAAGTATTTAACAGCGCTGGAAGGGGCCTTCAAACAGCTCGAATAAAATGTGTATCTCCTGTGTATTAATTAATGTGTATTATCCAAGCCAAAACTCTCTTGCTTGACCAAAGACGAGCCCTGAGGAGTGACTCAAAAGGAGCCTACCGAAAGTCCTCAAGTATCTCAATAATCTGACCTCGTATCTAAGATAAACTGCATTCACAAGACCAAGTACACAGGATTGCACGTGTTGAATATGCAAACAAAGAAGTAGTAGTAGTAGTAGTGTAAGTAGTAGTGTATTTATGTGTAAAAAGGAGATTATAGTACATATAACATCATTTCCTGATCTATGTTATAATGTTGTTTCCTCATCAAAAACATACATATTCACACATGTTTAACACACAAATCCTGCATATTTTAGGCTTAAAGTTCTGCTCTCAAACTGAAAACACTGTTTGAGAGACTGTTTCGTCTTGCGATGTCATGTGTTAATACAAGAAGTGCTCTACTGTGTTTTTAAGCTCGATTGCAAATTCACTAGAATTTGGATAATTTCTGCTTTGGAACTGCCAACCTCTACTGAACAAAAGGTAAAAGGTAGCTGATAATTTGACTCTGCATGACATCACAAGGTGGAATGGAGCACTTTGAGCTTGTAGATGTAGAGAAACTAATAAGCGACTACTCAAACATGCGTGAATGAAACAAAACACAACTCCATGTATGTTTTTGATGAGGTAACAGAATTATACCATGGTTTAAAGCTCAGAAGAGTTAATTTTGTGTAATATAGGACCTTTAAACTTGCAACTGGTGTAAAATATATACAGTTAAGACGCTAACAAGCAACTAAGCATAGCCCTGGTACACCTCTGGCCCTCTACACATTAACATTCTTACTCAGTTAAGCTTCACATACTAGTATTAGTGCCAGAGCTTCCGACTCATAGAAAATATTTCTTATGTTAAGAGCAATGCTTTGTTAGTGATTAATTATCTTAGATTATGTGCTTGTCAGATATGATTGGTTATAATTGGTGAGGTGGCTTTCCATAAGTGACTACAGTATTCATAACACTGGGCTAACTGTACAGCCAAAGTTGGTTTGTCAGTGTCATTAGCTTGGCTGTCATTTATTAGTGCAATGGACAGGGCTCTGTAATAGTAGCTGCATAATACAAGTGCTGGGATTGATTCGAGGGTTCATGTCGAAACAAGGGCAATTTAAGTTAGTGCTTTGTCGGCTGCAACTGTCATCATTAGTGTGACACAGGCTCCAAATGTTATTTGTTTGCTTGCATTGACAGACCAAGAGGAGAAGACTTTAAATGTGTCAGAGTATTTAGGATTTAGCTGCACACCACATTCTGCTCCAGACCCATTTAAATTGACATAAAAAAGATGCTACAGCTGCACTTTGGGCTACTAGTTCTTCTAAGTCTCCTAACTCCTCACAATACAAAACTGAGGGTGGAAAAGTATTTTCAGTTTTATATGTAAAAATAACTGAGATTAGAATTATAATGGAAATTATACTAGTACATTGTTGTTGATTGACTGTATGGCTGTAAGGCTTCATTTCTTAAGTCAATTAATTGGTTAATGGTATGTTAGACAACCAAAAGTTATATTAATCCACTATTTATTTTAGTTGGATGGTAAAGATTTGTATGAATAACAGCAGAAAGAAGAAGACAGGGAGATTTGGGAATGAACTGCAAATTTATTCCTCATTTTATGCACAAATACACCATTTACTGGTACTTTTTTGTTTTGTCGGTGCGCTTTGGGTTACATCTAGTTAGATCATTGAGAGTTGAGCTTTTCATTAATGCCACGCCCCTTTTTATGCAAAGGGGATGTCGTTTGAATATGTCAGCCATAGCCCTACAATGTGCTAGTTACTTGAACTTCTACAGATTCCAGTGTTGAAGTACAAAATATATAACATCTTAGCATGTTGAATGTGATGCTAAAATAATCGTGCTATTTATTTATTTGTATTGGCACATTAAATAGACTGTGTATACACTGGTTCTTTAACATGTTTTAAAAATAGCTCTGAAGTAACTGTCCAGTTGCAGATTAATTTTCATTTGCCGAAACAATCCTGGTTGCTCACGCGGTTTGTGATATTTACTTGGTAATATTAGACTTATCTCCTTACAGAAGATGTATTGTACTGTGTGTAAGCTCCTAGCACAGTCACAGCCGTATTGTTCACACACAATATTGTATAGTACACACAGGAGTCGTTACAGCAGTGCACTTTTCAATTTGTCGTCCAATCACAAAAACTCACTAAAAGGCCCTATTTTCTCAACTGTGCATTTCCTCCTCCTCCTCCGCCTTGTGGAGTGTGCGGCTGAGAACCAAGCGTTCCCTCAGATTACTGTGTTCTGGCAGTGCTTAATAGGTATTTGCTTGAACAAGGTTGTTGGTAATGGCTGAGGGCCCGTTGTACTCTATGGACTCTAGTCTGATCAACGAGGTCTCACTTCAGAGCAAGCTGTGAAGGCTGTTTGATCATTTGAAAATACAAATATGAATATGTTTAACTGTATCAGAAGGCTTAAAGAGCGTGTATCTGATTACCATGAGTGAGGAACGTGTTTTTGTTTAAACATTTAGTCCCGCCCACTGTTTTCTGTTTCCTGTTTTAGTTATTCTATAAAATTAATGAACTCTACTATACAGACATAAAGATCAGACCATATATCTTGAATACATATGCATATGTATATGAATACATCAAAATCAGATACTGGAACTTTAAAGATGCACTGTTCAATTTGACTGGTGCAGAGACTTTCACCAGCACATCTCTAGGCAGATGTTGCCTGGAATATTTCGCAGTATGGCTTTATCTCTACAGAGACAACAGATGATGCCATAGGGCCAAGTTAGATGTCATATCTGTGGATCAATAAAAACCCCATGTTATTGAGTAAATGCAAGATTGATTGCAAAAAAGTTACACACCTTTAATTAAACTGTTAAATGCTTTGTAAAATCTATTTTAAATCAAAGACATTTCACTCTTATATTAAAAACAGAAAATAGCTATAATATTCTTGTCTGACTCTATCTTTGTTTGACTAATCATTATTTTGCTAGGAATTTGGTTACACCGGCTAGTGTAATACTTAAAACCAAAAGTGTGTGGGTGACATGAAAAAAAAAACAACTCTATATTTGCAACATAGGCAGAGCATTTCATTGATTGAAATGATTATGATATTGATTTTTTTCTTCTTTTTTTCTAATTTTACACATCTTCAGAAATTTTTTTTCAATCTTATCAGTATTTCAGTATTTATTTTCCACCGCTGATATCATATCCAGACATGAGAAATTGAAAGCGTGCCGGCCTGTGACTCTTTATTTGTTTTTATGGATCGACATCAGCTGCTGCCACGGCAACAGTTTTCCATGGCCCCATACTTATAACTCTAGTGTGGCTTTTTGTTCCTGTTTATTTTACCTCTAAATAGAACAACAAATGGCTCATTGATCTCACACAAGATGGCCATTAAAATGTATCTGGGATGCCAGGCTACCAAGCTAACAAGCATCCCTATGGTTCCTTGAGAATAAAATACACCTTAGCGAATGGCTAATTAAGAAGCATTACATGTGGCGCCAGTACTGCTATGGAATGTTTTCATCGCTAGAATTTTACGCAAATTGGTACAAATCGGTGTTGAAAGCCTAAACAATCTCTACCTCCTTAACAAAAAGACAGTACTGATTTCTTGATAAATACATCCTTCTGTACCACACTGTCTTTTAATCCATTATGTTCTTGTTAATGAGGTTAATTTACCAGTTAACAGGCAACAAGTTGGTAATTAGTCGCCCATCCAATTACAGTGCCGCTTGTTGTCATTTGCCTAACTGCCCGCTGCAGTTTTCCGATTGGTCCGTCTCATGTACACCGGGCTTCATTTTTATTTAAAGCGGACGTATTAAAACGCAACTGTGGAAATTATGGATGCGTTTTACGAGGCGAGAGATTTATGTTTTGGCGTGTGTAGGTTGAAAAAAAAGAGATGAGAGGGAGAGAGGGAGGATAGAGAGAGGAGAGTATGTGAAGTATTGGCAGTCACCGAGAGGTCAATGTGTCCTTTTTCCTTCTCTCAATCTCCCATCTGCTCTGAAACAGCTCACATCTACCACCGCAGATCACTGGTCCATACTCCACCAGAGCCTATCCATCTCCATAGCCATCTCTACTGCTTTCAGTGATATTGCCCCACGGTACTGACTCTGCACGCTCTCCAAGTATACAGAGAAAGCATTTGACATTTCAGCTGACACTTCGTTAATAATCATTTCCAATCAAACAATAGTGATATTATTGGCGTAGATAAGCCATTGTGAGTCACCTTGATTCATAAATGTAATAATTTGAGGTCAGTAATGCTTATCTCTACTATATTATGTTATGCAGGCTTTTTGTTGTAAAAAAAACTAAACAAAACCATACGATATAAATTGCTGCTGCTGATTTCTTGGTATTTATGGCTTAAACTGCAGCATACGGAGGTCTGCTTTATTTTATTTTATTTTATTTT
>KN510832.1:12644-39195 GCA_000787155.1 Scartelaos histophorus
CAGCTGTCTCCATGTCTCTGGGCCAAAAGACAGTGGAGAGTCAGGTGCTATGGAAAAAACTACAGCTGGTACAGCAAGAGCAAACTGGTCAGCCTTGATAGCAGACAGACTGGTTATTTATGTATGTTTACGCACCATGGGACATGAGCTTTGTGTGAGCTACTCTCACTTAAGGCTCAAACTCAGGCAAAATCATGAAGTCTTTTAAAATTGTGCTACAAGAACATAATCCAAATATGAATATGGAAATTTTAAGATAAAAATTGCAATACTGGGAACATGGAATGCCATTATTTGCAACACAGAGATAGAGAGCCCTTTTGGGTTTACTGCACATGAATGTTTTGAGTTGTAGGACATGGCAAGACAAAAGCAAACCGCTAACTTTGCTTTTTGATAGTTTAATTGTCTTAAAAAAATAACACAAAAATCTAAATAAGGAACTCTGACATGATGTAAAATGTTTACTTCAAACTAGAGGTAAAATAAAAGGGTATTATATATAAAGAAATAAAGAGATAAAACATGATGAGGCAAAAATAATCACCATCAGAACCAAAATGTATGGCTTCTATAAAAATATAGTAATAGTAATAAAGCAATATTGTATGAGTAAATAGCACAAAAGCATGACAGCTTGTTGTATAAATGGAATCCTGATAAGCGGCTGATATGCTAATATGAGGAGAAGCCACACTTTATAAATTCAAATAGCCCAGGTGCCCTGACCAAGATGGAGGAGAAAGCGCAAAACATTTTCCAATCCTTTTAAATTCAGTATGTGGCAGTGCAGCGGGCACATGAAGAATACAAAACACAGCATCTTAACATGTTCAGTGGCACCACGTATATTTTTAGACTGGCAGAGTAATGGGCTAATCTGAATTCTGCAACTGGCCTATAATTTACCTTCAGCAACACTGCAGCAAGTTAAACTCATGAGAATAACCCAACGAGATAAGTAAGGAGGACAGGCATTTTGATGAATGGATTAGAATCTGTATGCTGTGGTCACATCATTGCCGCATTTGCCTCTTTCAACAGTAACAGCTAATCTAGTCCCAGTTCAAACATTCCCTTACATCCACACACGGGCTCATTTTGGATGCTTTGCGAGTACGCATATGGTCACAGCCACTCCTCTCCTTCTGCTCGCTCAGACAAGCCGCCGCATTACTCTATACCTGTCATTTGTTTATGACCGTGTTCCATGTAAATGAGGCTCACAGCTCTATAGTCACGGCTAATGCTGCTGCTGCTCCCCGTGCTGCAGTGTTGCTGTGGGAAGACAAAGGGCAGAGTTGGAGGCAGCAGGGACATAATAATAATAATGATGATCTCATCACGAGCAGGGCCTGATGGTACCGCAGATTGACTGCTCTGAGCACACTTTATGAAGCATACAGCAGGTCTGCAGCAGCTGAAGGAGGTGAGACTGGAGGAATAGCAACACACAGGGAGAAATACCAAAAACATACAACGAGAGTCACAGCACTTCTACATCACACATTCAGGGTCATATATTGCAACATGGTGTTGTCACAATAGATACAATTTAAACTTAATTTTGAAAATTACCATGTGATCTTATTTTTCTTCTGCACCAGAGGTTCTCAAACTTTTTAAAACAAGTTAGTTAATTAACACCAGATCTTAACCATAGCCATCACTGGTCTAAAATAGCACTATACCACTAATTACTGACTCTAAATTAAGTTAACACTAGAACTGTAGCATAGTCTAGGTACCACAGTTTGTTTATTGACCTTTAACCAGTATATGTTTATTTGATCAGTATATGATCTATTCTTGACCATTATATGATCTATTTTTGACAGTGTTGACTAAAATTATTCAGGAATGGTTTTCCTGTTTAAATTACTTTACAAAATTCACGATTTTTCAAATGAGAATCAAGTTTTGATATGTATTGGAATAGCATCTGGGTATAATTTTTTGATAACCTTATTCCAGCAGTTTTACTTTATTCATTCCTTTGGCCCTGCATGGATCTCCTATTAGGTCTAAGGAGCTATTAATGTGTTTTGCATATTTTGTTTAGTCTTTCCTTTGACAAATATTATCAATAATTTTTGGGGGGATTACTTGGATTGGAATCCCTAACTTTCTGAAAAGCTCCTAGGAAGTCTGCATAAACTATGTGTCTTGGTGCTTTAGAATGATTATCAAAGACTGACCATATTTAGTGAAACTGTGTGAAAGGTAAATGCAGAAACTGATAGATTTGAAGCATCGGTCACTCATTGTTTAGACTGAAAACTCAGTAACCTCAATTTGAAGTTTAAACAACAGCCACAGTAACAAGGGTCAATTATTAAACTTTCTTTGTAGTTCATAATTAAACAAGCTTTCCCTTGAACAGATTTAAATGCAAACCAGTAACAGCGTGTGTTTGTCTTTCTCTCTATAACCACTATCAGCTGTAATGGCCCCAGTGGGACTGAATCAACTGTCTCAGGACAAACACGTAATTAAAAATTAAAAAGTGGTATGGCCAGAGAGGACTTCTAAGATCTAATATGCATGCCTTTGGTCCTGTCTAAATGATTAGGTCTGGTTAAGAATTTGGCGTTTTCCGTGTGTGTGGACTTGAGATAAGGGGCTGGCTGCAGAGGTAGGAGGCCCCAGGAGCTGCAGAGTGCTGAGCTTGCTGAGGTGGATGAGCTTAACACAATGATATCCGCTCGTCCTGAGAGAGACCAAACACAGGAGGCTTAACCTTCCCCAGAGCCTCAGAGCCTTTATCAGCAGCACAGAGCCACGCATGTCCACAGAGAACTCCCTATCTGCCGTATGCAAATCAAAGACAAAACGGTGTAGGTAAAAAACATATAAATAGGGCTGTAATACTTTAGTTAAGTCAATTAAAAGGTAAATGGTGTCTTGGTATTTATTAATACATACATATTACAAAAATCTATGTGCAGAATAGCAGAAAAGAAAAAGCAGGAAATGAGTTAGCAGGAGTTTGGGAACTGACTGGACAGTTTAATCTGCGTTTTCACTTGTAAATATGTTATTCATTAGTACTTCTCTGAAAAGATTTGCATGTGGTCCAAATAATTTTGAGAGCTTTTGCCACTGCCACACCATGTCGACCAAGCATTTCTTTGGCCAACCACAACCCTACAAAACTACTCTCATATAATACAGTTTTCTCAGATAAAACTGAAATTAAACCAGCGGGCTTTGCGGTGAATAGAGAAAAACTGTCTTGTATCTTTATTAACGTAAACATGCTACACAATCTACAAAAGGTGCATTGGAAGATTACGCTGACAGTTCTGCCGAGCTAAATCTCCTCCCAGTCGAGATAAATATAGACACAAGTTGGTAGCTATCATTTTGTTTTCCTCTCTCATTCTCTCCCTTTTTATGTGGCTTTAAAGTGCAGGTCTACAGTACATATACAAAACACGATGTGATGATTCTGTGAAGCTGCAGATGTTTAAAAGGCTAATGTCGCAAAGTACCAGGCTTGTGCACTTTGTTAAGAGAAAGTTATTTTTGAAACTAGGACAACTTAAGTTTCGATGCTGACACAGCGGGTGAAGATGTCTTTTATGCAAACGCAGTATTGTGGAGCCAAAGCTTTGATTGCATCGACTTTAAGCAATAAATCACTGTCTCTGTTCTTTGTCACACAGGCCTTAGATTTCAACCTACACTTGTGCCATTAAATAGAATTTAAGATCTTTTGGTCATTTCATTTATTGACTAATTGAAAAGGAACAGTGTGAACATTAGTCAACTTAAAACAATGTAAGTGAACCAGACTTGCCTGAAAAGGGTTTAAATGGGCAATCCTTTTGTCTTTGTCATCTTGTGGGCCAGTGCTTTTAATAGGCCTTTGATGAGCAACTCGCACATGACTGATGCAGCATGTTCTGTTCCTGTGTGGTGACGGAGCCCACACTGAATCAGTGCCTATTGTATTTGTCACATTTTGACAATAATGAATAAGTCATGATGAATACATTTTGAAGCTTAATTTTTTGTTGGTTACTTAAAGAACCAGTTGGTCCTCGTGAACGGAAGAGCTCTCTTGGATGTGAGTTGAACTTTGTGAGTTGAAGTTTTTGGCCATGTCAGGTACGAAAGTTAAGAAGACAGGCCAATCACAATAACACACTGATGTGCAATAAAAACAAACAGTTTAAAATAGTTCATGTTGGTGAAGCAATAAACCTGAAGTAAGATTATCGTGGAAAAACACATTTCTACAAATATTATAAAATATTATACAAAAGTACAATTAAAAAACGGCAATGATAGCTCAAATGAATACATAGCAGAATGAAACACTTTAGTATCTAGTGTGTATCTTCAATGAGTCATAGCAAATGTATTCAGCCTTCCTCAGCTTTTCAACAAATTTAATCGTAGTACAGGAAAAAAATGCCCTCTAGTGCGAAGAAAAAGACCCACAATAATAATTATAGACCCCCAAAAATGACTGTGCCATCTATCATTTATAGTACAGTGACTTGATATAGTAATTATCATGACAGGCCATGGAGGAGAGAGACAAATCCTTCAAATTCTTCATCAAACACCCATTAACAAGTTACATGTTTGGAAATTTGATGATCGGACATGTTGGTGACAGTGAGTTTTGCCTTTTTGTGACTTTGATTGAATAACTATTGCCTGAAATGGGTCACAGAGTTAGACGGTGTTGCGCTCTCCTCACATTACCCCCGTTAGATCCAAGTCCATGCCGCACTCTATCACAGCCTGTCACACTTCCTCTATGGTGTGTTCTCAGCTTCTGCGGGGAGTGATGAGGTTTCAACCCAGACAGCAGCTCTTTGTGTTACAGCATTGTTTAAGACCTGTCTGACCTCAGTTTGTTTTGTTGTTTGTCGCCATGTTACTGGGACAAATCAAGTTTTCCCTATTGGCGAGTCATAAAGCTGACACAATGCTACTGTAACTCCCTCTAAGCCAAGAACATTTAAGCGTGTCTACGGTGTGTAACTAACCTGCGTGCTTAAAAAGACTCTTGTGTTCTGTGGGCTTTAAGCGCTCATGTTCTTATGCGTCACGTCGTTTAGGAGCATGTCACTGATCCATTGTGTTAGGCGCTGTGTTATAACTGAGTAGCAGGCTGTTGTTGGCTCTCATTTGTGATAATAGGGTCAGCGGTGTTTCCATAGCACTTCATAACACTGAGTCCATGTTAGTGCTGCCTCACCTATCCTGTTTTTGATTGCCTTTTGTGATATGGAGGCCTCTTTGCACTAGTTTTAAAAGTGGCCAGACATATTCAAGTTGATCCCTTGTTAAAAGGATCCTATCATTAGCAGTTAAGCAATTACCTTTGGCATTTCCTGTAATATAACTTGTGTGTAAAAGTGTTATGAAATTAGCCCCAGGATTTACTGGTTCTGAAATTAAAAATACCAGTAGAGTAGCAAGTTCTGCCTGTTGATGCAATGAAAAAATGCTCAAGTTAAGGCAGAAGGAACAAATGTATTGAGCTTACCGACAGCCATCTGAGCACTTGAAAGTTAAGTGCTAGTCTGCTGAAGATTTGTTTTGTTTCTAATATTTAGTTGTCATCTATGACACACGGGTTAAGATTTTTTACATCTTTTCATAGGAAAATTGCTCTACATATCCTTAAAATAAACTTGTTCCTGTGGTTGGATACTGTGAAACTGCTCCCCATTACTTCAACACCAAGTATTTAAATAGTAAAGAACAGAGCCACTGTATTTCTTAACAAAACACACAAACACACAGACAACTCCAGATAAGTTGTTTTTGATGAGGATATGGCACAGTTAAAACACCAACAGATCTCTTTAGCACCGGCCTCCTTTTCAGTTTCATCACTCTACTTCATAAAACTCTAGTATTCCTGTTGTTGGAAAACTTTGGCAGTCCTCCTCCTACTTGTTTTTGAGTAGGCTGTGTAGACTCTGATGTTCCTCTCTCCTCTTGTGAGCACAAAGGGGCAGATTCACAGCACACATGGCAACAGGCTGTGATTGGCGGAGGGGCTGCTACAGTTAGAGCTGAGAAGAAGTCGTCTTCTGTTATGTGAATTCAGCTGCTGTTGCTCTCTCACTGCCAACAAACAAACGAGACCCCGACCTACTCGCCACCTTTCCCTGCCCTCCCTCTCACTCCCATAACAAAGGCCATAAACAGGCCTTTGTGTAACAGCTCAACAACAAACATACTTCAAGGTACTGAAGAAAAATAAGATGATTAATTTGCTTGTTTTTTCTTTTTTCTTTATCAGTGGCTCTAACCTTGTTGTCAGGTAAACAAAGCTCCAAAAAGTTTTATTGCCAACAACATAACAAACCACAGACTCAGACAGATTACTGTTATTAGTACATGTTAAACAAAGTTAAATACTAAATATAAATCTTGAACATATTACAGAGGACAAAACAAGACATGCCATTGTGGCTCCACACAGTAGCCTTGTTGACCTAAGCTGGCCCTGGCTTCTCGCGTTCTGGTCACGTGGTCCATGTGCCCCTTTATTCAAGCAGTGGATTGTTACTGCATTAGCGCTGCAATACCTGTTATGCAACATGGGTGACCGTCATACTGGAAGGGGGAATAACATATATGCCCCTTAAAATTGCTCTTACAACCAAGAGTAGCACAAAATGTAGCCACTGCTATGTCTTGGTGGGCAATGGACTCTAGGGCAGTGGGACAAACCTGCGGCTTCTCCGGGTAACCAGAGCCCCCTGTCAGAAATGACTGGCCTTTGACTGCTCTGGAGCTGCCAGGGCAAATTTCTAGCAACAAGAGTCTAAATAGAGACACTTGAGAGGAGCTGTCCAAAGGGCCAAGCGAAAAGTGTGTCAGCTGTGGCAAAGAGGTGGACAGTGGTGCTCATCACTGCAACTACCTGCCCTGCATGGGACAAAGTTGGAACTCATTGGATATCCAACCATTCTGGTGAGAGGTTTATCACAAATTTAAAAAGGTAACATTTAAAGTGTGTGGAAAATGCATTAACCTAATTGATCAGATCTGGCAGTCATCTGGTTTGGTAAGTGGATGCGCACGTACAGGAGGTAGCTGTTGTTGGTCCAAATGAAATGAGACAATGGTGAAATGGGAAAGAGGATCCAGAGGAGCCTCGCTGCTGTTAATAAACAATGTGCTTAAGCCACAATGAGCCCCGGAGGTGCCCTCTCCTCACGCACTTGTTCTATAATCATCATTCCATTAAAAATCAATCACTTTATAGAAAGATTAAATCGTCTGCTAGAAATCTTGTGACTTACTTAGCTGGAGCCTTGTGACACACTGTTAGTTTACAGTCATTCTAATCTTGACATGTCGACTCCTTAGTGTTTGTGTAACTATTCAGGGCAGTCCCAGCAATATATCTGCATTAGTATTAGCCTGATGTTTGTGCACATTCATCATTAGAGGTGGGAAATATATTGAAAAATATTGGAATAAGAATAAGAATGGAAGAATTTTGGTCATATTAGAACTGTTGCGATAATAAAGACTGGAGTTACACTGCAAGATCATTTTATTTTTTAAGAAAATCTTTTTGTAAAGTGATCTTCTGCACTTTACTGTTACTTTACTTTTACTTAACAGATATTCATTTTTGTCAATAGTCAACAATTATTTTTTTTACATTTTTATGTAATAATAACATTTCACGCATTTCACATTTCTATAGTCTAGAGAACAATAACAATGAATTAAGATATAATTACAAAGACTTTCAACTTGTCACAATTATTTCAATGATTATTATGGATTGTTGCCGTCCTGTTTTCAGTAAAACTCAAACCCTACATACTGTGGTATTGTTAGCATTTAGCTTGCGGCAGCGTAGTGAAGTGGTGCAGTTACTATAGTCGAACAGTTCGTAGGTGTGTGAACCTGATTGAAGTGCAGGCTTACATAACGTCCTCAACAACAAAAGATGTGTGGTGTCTGATGACTGAACAAACCCCTCTCAATCTGGATGGCCAGCTGTGGCAATATTAATAGACAGATGGCCTAAAGGGTACAGGCAATATCATTTAACACAAATAAGTGCTCAGAGAGTACACTTGTTTTGTTGGGGGAAAAAGTCTACTGCATCTGCTCATAGATAAAGAGAAGTCAATTGCTATTTTTACCAAATATGTGCAAATGTTAAATTCAGCAGATGTCTCTAAAATATGCATGCTGTTATAAGTTAACAACATTACATAAACAACATTGTTATTGTAGCTGCTCCAGTTCAAGAAAAACACCATACCAAAAACACCATACCATACATAGTGCAGGCATAACATACCTCAAATGTCAAGAGAAATTCATCCATGAAACAGCCAAGAACACTGTTTATGTTGTGAGAGCAATAACAAGGATATTTTTATTTTTATTTTCAGTAAAAGTATGTGGTGTGAATAAGAATAATTTACTGTTTAATGGGAATGATGAAAAGTCTGTATTGTTAATGTTAATGAAAATGAAATTGCATTTGTTTTTCAATAAGACAACATTTTATTTAAATTATGATTGCTAAATAAATACAAGAAAAGAAATATTAGGGTTCATTGTTTTGCAACAGCAACCTGCTCTGAAATGAAATCTTCACTGAAAACTACACTGAAACAAAACTCTACACCTCAATGCCCCGTCCACAACAGTCCCCAGGTCCAGATGGCAGTTCCTGTTCCTGTGGCGTTCACTGTTGGTTGGGGCAGGAGGATATGACGACTTCAGCCATTCTGCCACTTTGAGCTTGGGCCAGTCCAAGTATGGAAGGTGTTTTTAGTGGTGACCCCATGTTGCCATGAAGCTATATGCAGCAGTAGAGTCTTCCAATGTGCCAAAGCACACTCCTTCTTTACACCATGTGCCGGAGTGTGACTGGTGTGAGGTTACTGTGTGCACAGCTCTCATCTGCATGTGAGCTAAATAAAATGATCTTATGTAAGAGTATTAGTACACTGGGAGAACTGGGCGACCAATAGAGTGGAGCAGGCACACAGGCACAGCTAGGCTACTTACAGCTAGCATCGATTTAGGCTGATTATACTGAGGACTAGCATCGCACCTCAGAGCTGTAAGTCTAGGTGGAATCAACAAGCGCTGTCGTATATCTTTTCAGTACAAGTAGGGTCAGGCAGTGACGCGCGGTACAGCCTGCTCAGCAACCAGCGCTATTGTAGCATGAAAGTCATTGGGTATTGGAAAATAGATTAATGTCCTTTCAAAGATTTATGTTGTGCTTTGATAAAAGAAGAATATCCAGCACAAACAAGATATCACATGACAAGCAGTCAGTGGCTAAAAAGAAAAGGTAGTGTTTGTGTTGTTGATACTAATTGATTTTGAAGACTAAATAAAGACTGTAAATAAATAAAAGATAAATGACTGTCATGTTGTCAGCATAACCAGATAAGATAGAAGGAGCATGTGGAAATATCTGTAGAGTCTCTACATACATCGAGATACTGAATAAGTTAATCAATATTCTTTATTTTTTCTGACAAGTATAGCAATTTGAATTAAATGATATATGTTTTAAAATTTGGATTCTGTTCATAAATAAATCCAGACTGAAATATGCACTGAAACTAATCTCAAGAATCTCCTGTAATCTCCTAAACTAAAAATAAAAATACAGGATATTCAGTCTAATAAATTTGATTGCCATATATTATGCAGCCTTAGAAATACTAAAAACTAAAACTGCAAGCAGAGTCCAAGTGCAGTGCACAGCTGTTAATGCCTCCTCACTGTGGGTTAGATCACAGACAGTAAGAGCTGAGAGTGCACATGACGGGACAGGTGTCTTCAGGACTGCAGCCTGGTGTGCCCCTCACGTTAGTGAAAGTAGCGCTCAGATCTCCCCCCTCCCCTCCCTCCTCCTCCTCCTCCTCCTCCTCCTCACATGGGACGTCTCAGGCCAGCTGTAATCTGGCACAGGACAGGCTTTAGTGCAACACGGGGGTGGGGTGGTGGAGGACTAGTGTTCCAACTCCTACATCAAGGACTAATAGCTGCAAACGGAAAGTAGCATGACGAAAAAAACACTAAAGCTGAGTGTCCAGTATGACTAGCTGTGAGGTCATCTGTGTTTTGTGGAAAGAGGCATAGAAAAGAGTGCAGTGTGGGATAAAAGAGCAACTACTCATCCACACTTGTGCCATTGTGTCACCAAGCCTCTCTGCTGTTTGCCTTTGCTAATTTGGTTATGAAGTCCTCATTACTTAACACAAAGCAGCTCAGTAAAAACACAAAAAGTATGAATACAAACAAAATCCAAGCAAAACACACTTTATTGAAAACAGTTTGTAATTTGATAGGCCGGGTAAGATTTTGTGTTGCACCCAGGCAGCTCTCTCGAATGGCACTTTACAGAGCGTGTAAAAGCTGTCAGTTGAACCACATGGCCCGACTGCATGGTGCTTATTAGGGCCAACTGCAATCTGTTGCCTCAACACACGCACACAGTAACAAACACCTTTCTGACTCAGAGCTCGGCTGGTGGAAAAAACAAGGGGCTCAGATGACTCTGGTCCAGCCCCGGAGAACTGGAATCTGTCCTCCATATCCACAGCACACATTTCTATGACATAACACACTGAAGCCATAAGATTTATGTTTTTAAATCATAATTCACTGAACATTTGAAACAAAGGCACGGCCAGTAACATTGGGTTTTGATAAAATGATGTTGTTTTAGTTTTAACAGTAGAAAAAATGTAAGAGTATACAGCCCACTGCACTATAAAGGCCACATCCTCAGAGGCCAGTCAGTCATAAAGAACATGTCCAGACTTGTTTGAATGTTTTGAATCCGACAAACTTCTCTGATGAATGTCAACAATAAAGAGTCCAATGTATGCTGACCTGGCAACTATAAGTAAACAGCTTCTCTATGAGTTTGCTGCAGTCCTTTTTCATCGAGGTAACCACGCAGAAGAGTCTCAGGCACCATCACATCACAGGAGCAGTACAGTATGTTCCAAATAACAATGGCACTCCACTCGCTGTCAATCAAAATGGTGAGCTCTTGCTATGGAGTGGACGCTATACTGGCACAGGCTTAATTAGAGCACAAAAGCTGGTGAGCCAATTGGACATGGTGACATTAAAGTCCATGAAGGGTGAAGAACACACTTGTTCTTGCTGGAGCACTGTGCCCTTGGGCAATACTACAATGATTATTGGGCTTAGGGGTAGCAGAACATTGACCTGGTAATTAACAAAATACCAAATAATGCAAAAAGGGAGGGTAACTTACAGTGATTCACAAGGACACTAAGTTCAGTGGCTTGTGTTTGAGGTCATTTTCCCTTTGCTTTAATGTCTGTTTACAGTTAACCTGAGTGGATGGCACATGATTGGTCTAATAAGAGTCAGATTGCACTCAGATGCCTGACATATAGGTACCCAGATCATAAACAAGGACAGGAACCAGAGAGAGCCACATTAAAAGTATGCCATGGGGGCATGTTTGTGCACTGGGGTCATGTTACATCATATCGCCCTTTTTACTAACTAACCCAGTCAGGAGCAGTCCACAAAACAAAGTCTAGTATCTTAATCTCATCATGACAAAGATCAGAGGTGTGTATTTGATTAGGTTACAAAAATCAAGTCAAGTAAGTTCCTCTGTATGTGGACAGCACATAATCAATATCCAAATGATTTCTTTGGGTTACACAACCAGACAGGCAACACAATGGTCTAGTGCTATTGGCAGTAAGAGGCAGAAGTGCTTACTTGGTGCAGACATGTTTTGGCAGCTAATTGCAATCCACAAGTTATCTACAGTAAAACAAACAAAGGTATTCCTCCAGTCCTGTCCCCATTTGCCTTTGCTGCAGATACAGTCAACATGTAAACAGGCTGCAGAGCAAGAGGCAGCAGCTTTATTACAACTACTGAGTGGGTGTGAGCAACATTTTGCAGTACTATGGTGTGAAATCTAAACAAACCCCAGGTAAGGAGAAAGTGTCAACAGACCAAACCATTACAAAGCTCGATGATATCGCAATAGAAGCAAATCTGATACGTGCTCTGTGCGTGTCCTCGTTTACGTGGGTCAGATTTTGTTAATTCACATAACCAATGACCAGCTGTTACATAAGGAGATGGCCCAATTCCTTATTTGGAGGAAATGGGCACTGGTCCTCTGGGATGTACATTACAGTTTAAGCACACGCAGGTTATTAGGTTGACAAACAGAATATTTATGTGAGTGTTGTGTTGTGCTGCACATACCTCTGTCGGGTTTCATGTTGTCCAGTGTCATCAGGTTGTCTTGAAGAGTCTGCTTCGCTCTTCCCCTGGTGTTACTCTTGTCACACAACATAGGCACCACTAAAGCTCAATGTCTCAACCCAAAACCCACAATGTCACCGAATTAACTACGCAATAATATCAGCTGGAAGCACGTTTTGGTGCCAGCTCCCCCTATCCAACAACAAAGCATCGCTTTGTTAGCATGCTACAGTACGCGTCCATCCAGCGCTGTATTGTTCCCCAATACCAGGACAGCTGATGGCGAATGCCAGCGAACTATCAGTGAGTGCTCGATTAGATTGCTAGCAGGTAATCAGAGTGGCGAGAGGTAATTCATACTGTCTTCTGTCACAGTCTGTCTCAAATTCCTCCACCTGAACCATCGCTTTGCGGTGCATCTCTGTTTGTCTCCACGAATGTCAGACTCGACAGTGCCAAAAAGGCTTAGCTAACTCAGCGGGGTTAGCCCCAAACCAAACGCCCAGGCCAAGTGAGCTGACCTGCTCTTTGCAGTAAAGGTTTAGCGTCTACAGACGGAGCTAACATCCCAGCCCCCAACGCGGCGGCGCAGGTAGCCACGGCTCCACCACCGACATCGACACCGATTTGCTCACGTCGTATTTTCCGCTAAAGCAACAAGATCATAATCTCCTGTATGTTTCTGCTCACTCAGCTCTCACCCGCTTTATGTCCAAAACAGTACGAGGCTGTTGCCATCTATTTAATACAGGAAATGCCCGCTTCACTGACTTCCTTTGTGGTGCTCATTAAAACTTTTACCAAATATCACGACTGCGCAAAGGGCAGCGAAGTAACGAGAAAATGCTTCCTAAACGCTGTTTTATGACGGAAATAACATTCTCGGTAGTTCTAAGACGGATCGATAGTGAAATGAGCGAACCCCAGATGAAAAAGGCAGCTCGTCTCCAGTCGTGATGCTTTGAGCTGTGCCTCCTCACTTCAGTCCTGCTGCTTGTCAAAACACATCAGCTCCAGTCACGTGTCCCAACAACAGGCCACACGTCACTTCCCTCCAGCCTCACTTGAACCCGCGGCCAGAACTACTTATAAGTTTAAAAGGAAAACATGATGAGCCTGTGTGAAGGGCTGGAGCTGCTCTCTTTGTCAGAAAACCTCACTCGCTCCGGCCTCATGGATGTGCGTGTGTTTGCTCAGTGCGGAGGCTCCTGGGGCAGGCGCACAGGGGGTAGTCCCTCTGAGCTGATTGGTCAGTCACTGCGCGTTCATGTATGCACGTGAGTTACGTACATGAACATTTTGTTCTTGCTTAGGCCTGAATGTAGACAAAGACTGCATGTGTTTTAAGTTAAGGCTGTAAGGATTGTTGAGTCACAACATCATAACTGATTCATGAAATAAGAGTGTTATTATGGGTCCTAAAATTGTTGACCCAAGAACTCAACATGGGGCGCCATGTATTCAAAATATAGTCTAGTTTTTATAGTATGCTGTGTTATATTGTCACTCACTACAGGTCACTCACTGACCTATGCCCCCACTGAGCCACGTGGAGTTAAGCACTCTCCAGTCTGAGGACTACTGCACGCAAGTTCACCACAACTTTCAGCACTTGACATAAGATACGATCTGTCATAGCCTACATCATTTGTCTTCTTTGGTTTCTGTATAACGTGCATTATCTGATATAATATAATATAAAGTAGCTGCTTGAGAGATACACTGAACTGCTTGTAGAAGTATACAGAGAAAGCCTTATTCACCCCTTTTAACAAATGCAAAGGGAAAATGAAGACGCGCTTGAATTCCTTCTTACCTTGACCATTGGTTGCATAGTTCTTGATGGCCTTTTACTGTTGCTCGTCCCAGTCACTCAAATCTGCTTCACAATTATTGGACATCTGCACACAAGCAAAACAATCTCTATTTGTGTAGTATTATTCACTCGTGGTTCGCAGAATCTTTTCATTAACAGAAAGAGAAGTGATAAGAGGCAATGTTATTACAGTTCCATTATGGTGTGGTAATATTTTTCACTTTCCAGTGTGTTTGGAAAGATCTATGCTACAGCTCCATCTGCTGGATTGACCCTTATAATGCACTGTGCGCTAAATGCCCCAAGATAAATTACCCATATGTGCATATGTTGTACATATAGGCAACATATGTTGCTGTCGTTAATGTTGTAGCTTATAAAAAGACCTTATTATCCATAGTTGCCGCTGTTTCTAGTTATAACACAGACAGGACATTAGGTGAAGGGCACCTGGCCTTCTAAGTCTGTTTCATGATATTTCCAGGCACTGCCTCAAAATAGGAAGAGGAATGTCGAGAAAAATAAACCACCGTCAGGTTGACTCCTCTGGAAGATAATGGACCTAATGTGTTTATTTTAGCTGTTAAAGCTCTACTTCTATAATTTGATGTAACACAACACAGTCAGTGCGCAGTATGTACATAATTGTTTGTTTTTTATGATATGATATAGTCATATTTACAGGTAACTTCCCATATGTTTATGTGTGTCTACAAGTAATGATAGTTCATACTGAACATAAAGCAAATAATAAGCAAAGGCCAGGATTAGACATGCTTTATATCAGTACTTAGCTCATCTATAAGTTATGACTTTGATCTTTTTGAATAATTCAACATGGCCTTGCTTCTCAGCTCCTCATTACATTAATGTTAACCTTTTCCACAACATCCGCTTTTTAGATCTTCCAGGAATGTTACAATCTCTGAGAACAAAAATAGCTCCCCAAGCCACTCAAGTGGTCATTTTAAGCATCTTTTTTAAATAGAAAGAATGAAAACGTTTTTTTTAATGTAGTTTCTTTAATTAAAATGCTTTTCTCATATTGGAATATGCCATTTGTATAAAATAACCTGAAGCTCTGGGGCTATTTGACATGCAGGTCTTCTAACATGACTTATGCCTTTGTATGTTCTGTCGTCTGCCTTCTTATCTGATTGCATCTTTTATTGATTCAATTTGCCTGTCTAACCAAAAAAAGGAAATAATAAAAGGCACACAGTTAAGTAAATAGGAATAACAAAAGACAGTTTTTGAAAGCTGGAAATACCAACTGTTTATTTCTAATTTTGTGACTACAGAAATGTTGAAACATTTGAACACTGAAAAAAGCTGGATGACATCATCACTCGCTTCTCAATTTTCTTTCTTTTTTTCATTTGCTTAGCAATCACAACAGATGATATTGCACGGCACTGAGAAAGCAGTAGCAAAAACTGGGAAAGAGCAATGACAAACCAAGTCATGAGACATGTGGTTATACATCTGAGAGCTCCCTCAGACACACGCACTCGCACACACACCTAACTGAAAAGCAATGTAGTTGAGAGGGTACAAAAACAAAGAGATCAAGGTCGACGGAGCACAAGGCTGACAAGAGCAATGAGATTTTATTTTCTGAATGCAAGTGCAAGATGATCTACCAGTGAAATCTATTCCTATATGTCTATGACAACAAATATGCTTGTTTATCAAAACCCTTCAAGCATTTTTGTATATGAACCGCTGGAGCTCACCCCTCTTTGGGTGACAATCTAAATTCTCCAACGTTAGATCCAGATGATTGTCTTAGGCGCCGCAGTATTGTTTCCAGACTTGTAGGCAAGCTATACCCATCATAATGGGAACTCATTAACATCAACAGCTTTGTGTGTGATAATGGTGCAGATACAGGCTCTTATTGCAGAGTCTATCCCTTTGTGAATATGCCTATATATCACATATGTAACTGTACTTATTCAGGTATGACCCAGGGTACTGTGCTGTCTGAATATGACATCAGAGGGAGTCTACAATGTTTCACAATTCACCCATAAAACATGCACACACATACAAATTTATTATTCTGACTCTCCAGGAATATTTAAAAATAAATAATCAGATTGAAACAGTCAATATAAAATAAACAGCAGACTCAAAAAGTGCTATCTAGGGCAGGTCGCTTTGTGCCACTAGATGATCTTATGAGCATTTGTAGAACAGTAAGTAATTGACACCTTGGGAATGTATCTTGGCACACACTAATGCCAACTTGAGTGAGAATTTCATTGTCCCCATACAAAATACAAGTATACTTAAGAAATACAAATACATAATCGCACACACTCTCACAAGGATGTACATTACTTGACAGTTACTTTTTTGCAAACACACCGATTCCTTCATAAAGGTGTTAGCAGTTTTATTAGACTTTGCTCATAGTCATTACATGAGTATGTACCAAAAGAACAGATACTGGGTGGAGTAAGGCGGCGGTGCCAAGGCAGTAAAAACAGACCCAGGTGCATGGCCCCACCCCCGGCAGACCGGCTGCCCAGCCTCCACTCCACCCCACTCAGTGCATGAGACAGCAAAGTGAGCGGGACTTGCAGCCCTCCATTTGGATGTTTCCGATTGTACATTGACCGGGAGATTCCCCACATGGTAGAGTAAGCTTGTCTACATAGCCCTACGCCTTCTACATTCTATACCCGTGCGAATGGCAAATCAAAACTCAACAAGTCTAATTCACAAATGCCAGTGCTTTTCAACGTTATACATATTTTTTCCAATTTTTTGGTTTGTTTTAAAAATCTTTGGATGTGCAGTAATACCCATAAAATAACAGATTTTTAAAAAGTCAAAAGAATAGAAAACACACACATACACACTGCTTGTTGCCAGGGGTTCAACAAAGTAGCTCCTGTATGACTTTGCTGGCACTGGCAAATCAACTGTCAGGTTTCTGGCAGTGTTAAAACACACATTAAAATGTCGGCTAGGACTTAGCTGAGAAATACAAACTACTCTTTTGTCATATCTAAGCGTGGGAAATAAGGCTGTAACATAAATTATCTTTTTTGTTTTTCTTTTTTCAAAAACCTACTATATACAAATCTAGAATTTCTACAAATGCATAAATTAAAGCAGTGGTTAAACAATACAAAAATGCAATTAAATAAAATCACAACACAGAAGTAGAGAAAAAGGAAAATATGAACACAATATCACAGCAGTTGGTTTTACCCTGTAAAAGCAATAATCTACATCATAATATTGGCAAAACCCAATGTCTGATAAAAAATACGCTCCTCCCTCCATGCCTTAAGTTTCATACATCAACCCTGAAACTTGTCCGCCGTGACTCCAAACAGAGCAGATCTGCCATAAACAAAAACTAAAAAATAGATAATTATTTGGAAATAACAAGAACAGTTAGCACACGACAGGAGTTCTGCCTCACTCACAGAGAGACGTCTCTATGCAGAACTCAAAGGATTTATTACTATGAGGTATTCAGAGACATTGGTAAAGACATGCACGGCCAGAGTGCTGGGCCTTCTACACACAGCAGAGACAACGGAGGGTCAACAGGAAGAGGAGGGAGACAGGAGGAAACTAAGACCTTTGGTTTAATCTGTAGTGGTGGACAACATAAACTCCTTTGGTATGCTTTTTAATCTGTAGAAGTGGACAACAGAAACTCCTTTGGTATGTTATTTCATTGCATGGTTGCGCTGGCGAAAGCACCACGGTGTGATTAAAAAAAGACTTTTCCTTGTTTCTTCAATAGTGGCCCTTCTACAGGCTGAGGTATTCACAGAGTCAAAGGTGAGAGGTCAACAGCGGTTTAACACTTTGGTTCAAGCAAGGCACTCGTCCTGGGAGTTTTAGAAAGATTGCAACACATCTGCTTCTACTTTCAGGAACATGTCTGCCTATAGTTGATCTGCCCATGAATGTGATGCTCATCGACCTATTGTCGTGTGAAGATGTTTGACCTATTAGCTGAATCAGTAACATCGACCTATAGATACACACTCAAAGACAAGTGGAAATAAAGCTATACAGAAGAGATGGTGGAAAAGGAACGTCACTTTGGTATCAACAGATTGACCCTTACAGCAGAAATGAAAAATCCAACCATCATCTGACCCACGTGAAGCTGTTGTGTGTGTACCTAAAGCTCAATCAGCAAATGTGCCTATAGCTACATCAGCACGACTATCCATGGAGCTGTAATCGGAGCACAGATGAAGCGAGAGAACGCACAGTGTTTGTGAGAGTATGGCGGGGCTAAGGAGAACAGGGAGCATAGGGTTAGAAAAAGGGAAACATACAACAACATATTCTTTTGTTTAACACCACTCGCGGAGGCCGTGCAATGAGAAAAAATCTTTGGTAATCTTTGGTATCATCAAAGTGATAGAAATTATGTATGGAACTTTTTGAGTGAGGTAGCATCTTTGGTTCACACTATAAAACATCAGCAGGTCTTGACAAATTTTTGTATATATTTTTTTTTGGTTTCAGAGATGATGAAGAGGATGATGATGAAGAAGCAGCAGCTCATTTTCTCTCTTTGGCCTCTCCTTGCTTTCAGCGCTTGTATTTATGATGAATGTAGAGCTGCTAACCCTGGCCAGAAGGAGGATGACGGCAAAGGGGCCAAGCTAATATATTACCTAATGCTACTCCGCGCCCTGTTTTGTCTTTGTGTGTGTAGTGCTTTCCTCCTAGTGCTGAAATGCATAGCTTTACCGACCGAGTGCGGGAATGTCCAGGATAGTAAGCGGTGATGGGAGGGGCACGGTGGGAGAATGCTTTTGTATTCAAGTGATGAACTGACATTGCTCTGTAAGTGCCAGAAAGTGATTTTATCATTGACATCATTCCCTCCAACCAACATGTTTGATGAGGAGATAAAAATCAGATACATATAAAGCACAGGGGGCACAGTGACGCTCCAGAAGCAAATTACTAAACCAGGTCACTCTATTTCCCATAAATAAAAAATAAAATAAACTCTGTATGGTGTTTTTATCTTTGATCAGCAATAAATGATATAGTAGATAACCCATGGGGGACAATAATAATATGAATACGAATAAAGATTTAAATGACTGATTATGCATCTTCACAATAAGCAATCACAGTAACATTCATAAAACTGATTGTGAAGATACAACTGTATTCATTGATTCAAGAAGGCATTTATAAGGCAATGATTCTTTGGAACATACTAAGAGTTAAAGCTATAGAGGCTGAATAGATGAGTGGGAACAGACATAACAGTCTCTCTTTGGAGGTAAGTGAAGTAAAATACTTTCAAGATTATCAACTACAAAATATACTCTTTGGTCAGATTACATTCTTGTGTAAGTAGATTTCTTTGTGTGATGGAACAAGGTAGAGAAGACTTTGGTTTGATTACTGTATGATTTAACGTTTCAGCATGTTGGAAGAAAGCACTACCATAGTCAGTTTTGATTTGGGGTTAGCACTCTACAGGACTTTGGGTATGTTCTGTCTCTCTGCAATGTGTTATTAGAATGACAGACAGTTGAGCAGACAGACAGCCAGATAGACAGACAGTCCACTGACCAAAAATGTTGCACAACAATCTTTTAGCTCCTGTGGGATTTGTTTCTTTGGAGATGATTGGCCAATCCCACGGAGCTCCACATTCTGGCTGTTTTCTCTAGCGCGTGGACAGCTGCAGATCAAACTGCCAATAGGCGGACTAAACCTCATTTAGGGACCCATCATTAAAACCAACCATTTAGATTAAAGATAAGGATGGTGATGTTAGACGGATACTTGGAAAGTGTAATAAAGCTAAAGACCAGTGATAGTAAGTGTGTGTAAGAGGGGTAAAACTATAGTCTTTTTGCAGTATGTATACACAGAAATGTGTTGCTGAAACAAACATTTCAAAGCAGGTCAACAAGAAGTCTTTGGTTTGTTTTTTCATCTTTGGATACTATAAATATCAATATAGTACAGGTTTAAGGGCAAAACGTTGCTTCAAGGTCTCTTTAAGTTTCTCTTTGTTTCACTTAAGTTTTAAAGCTTTTCCACCGAGGTTAAGTCAGTCCATGAGTTGGTCAAGTCAGTCCGTCTTCAGGCTTTGGTGCAGGCGTTTGGGCCTGTGTTGGCTGGGTGACCGGAGCCGTCGTCCACCCACTTGTCCAGGCTGCGGCGGCGCGCGTTCATGAAGAAGTTACTGACTGTGGCCAGCTCCAGGCCCAGCTGCTGCGCAATGGTCAGCTGCAGCTCCTTGGACGGGCGCTTGTTCTCCTTGAAGATGGCATGAAGAGTCCTCCGCTGCACGTCTGTGAACACCAGACGAGGCTTCTTAGAAACATTCCCCCGATCGTTCCGTCCGTGGTCCTGTTCTTTACGCTTGCATGCTGAAAGGATCAAACACAGAGCTATTAGTAGATGAAGTGAGAAATGACAACACCAACAAAAAAAAAAACTTAAACTGCTAAACTTTAACCCTGTCTTAATGTCCAGAGATGACAAATGGGACAACTTGGAACACATACTATATAACAAATTATAAATAAAGAATATAAAGAGGAAATATAAAATAAATATATATAATTGCGTATATCTATTTTATACCAACTCCTTATGCTACTTACTACAAGGTTATTCAACTCTTTGCCAATAATGTTTAGCTTTGATTGAATTTTGTTTTTTCCCAGACTAAGACAGGCCCATTTTCTGCTCTCTGTTCTATCATTCGCTCTGCTGCTCCTTAGTGATGTCTCTGTCAGCTGAAAGGTGCTGTGATGCTGTAAGGGAGTCTACCACACACAACCACCCAGAGAAGCTGCAGCACACACAGACAGACACGGCCCCAGTAAGACAGGCAAAACCTGGGAGCCTAGAAACCGTGCGCGCTGTCCATGGTGCTGAAATCAACTTTCGCTTCTGTGACTACACAATAAGACCTATCATCTTTTATCGGAATGGACTTCTCAAAGAATCAGTTTGACAGCTAATCAAATCGTCCTTTACCCGATTTTATATTGTATTGTGATCCCCCCCTCCCCATACCCCCGTCTAATACGTAAGGCTCCTGTAGTGCGCATGGGCCAGGAGGGGGCAGAATTGGGCTGTTGCATATAGTAACACAACACAAGGCCTTTAGAAGGGAAAAGCTTAAACTGTATGAAGAACCGACTCTAATGCACTTGAAGATGTAAGTCTATATGCATGGATCAAATGTTAAATGTCAGTACAAATACATTAAACTTTAAAAATGGGGCCAATACGCATGGATCAGGAGGAACCAACACATAACGCGTAAAGATAGAACGCGCAGAAAGGAACACGTGGGAAACTTTCACATTATTAACGAACGAAAAAGGCCACAACAAGGTTTATTAAAACTAAAGTCGCCAATATGATATAACAGTATACATGGGAATTATCAGCGAGTTTAAGAATTTACTGTGGGTCCGTTGTAACGCGCACTTTTGGTAATATATAAAGTATAAAATGGACTAGAGCCTTTCGGTGTAGGGACAGCCCGCTGTCTCCAGTGCTGGTAAATATTAACAGAGTGTCGCTGCTAGTCATGGACGGTCTGTTATAAATCAGTACAAGTGAAGGCCACCGTAGACAGAGGCGAGAGCAGGTATTGGTGCCAAGCCGAGCACACAGGACTAGACAAGGCAGGTATGGAGGCCCACGCAGCCTTCCAGTCAGGTCATGGGGGTCTAACACAACGTACCTCGTTATCACACTAATCACATACAGGGATACACGCACACTGCCTCTGCTCCCGGCTAATCATTACAGCCTCAGATAACTCCACAGTCACATGGATACATAAGGTCTGCTGGGCTGACATTGTGATGATAGAGCCGCGTTCTCACACAGGGAACAGCAAACAGACCTCTGCAGATGCAAATATTCAACTGGACCCTCGACCCATTACTTCACTAGGTTAGAGGTAACATTCAAAATAATAATTTCCTCAGTAAATAAATGAACAATAATGACGACTCAACACAGCGTTTTCTGTTAAAAAACACAATAAACAACGTGCCCATTTCAATCTTATCAGTCCCAAGTCGTTACCGTCTTTTCTATCCAGTCATAGGATAATTGAATACGTGGGAAAAGCAGAAAAAGACTCGAGATTAATTTCAGAAGCCTAAAATCAATAAGTATATCGCATCTACTTCAGCACCCGATCACATAGCTCACCTAGACACATGCAGATCAATAGGCCTATTCTCTCGGTCCAGGTTCCCCCGAAACAGTCTAATTTTAACTCTTATTTGAATATAATCGTTGTGAACATCTGCAAAATATGCATTTGTTAAAGAATTTATTCTAATAATAAAAGATTATATTAAGCATTTAAAGAGCTGACAGAATGTAACTACACAGGCTATGAAATAGAAGCCCATATTTAAATATTGAGCCTAAGAAAGTCAAATATCGCTCATGCACATGCACAACATGCAAACAGCAAATGGGAAAGCAGAAAAATAATCAGTTGTGATGAGGCCACACTGACAGGCGCACGCAAACACTCTCACGCACTTTCCACAGCCGCGTAAAGAGGAGGCCTCACTTTTAAAGTCAAAAAGCCCATTTGTAGGTCATCGATTACACAACGTAAAGAAATCTATGGGGTGCTGCGCGTGAAACATGGCACACCAGACACGGGCCTCCTTGCGCGCTTTAATTGACTCGTGTAAACCTTTGAGACTAATGAATAACGGCTTCTGAATCTGCTAATTAGACCAGCCTTGTTTTGGTTTTTGGCTGTCTTTCAAATAGCCTAGTATGTATTTATTTATTATCGTAAAATATGTTAATAAATATAATAATTTTACAAAATAAAGATTTAAAAAAATATAGCCTAAAATTGCAACTTTTCATCTTATACATTTTTCACTAGACTAAGTTTTATTTGTGCCACATCTCTGAACAACAAGTGCCACAGAACTGATTTCCAAGTTGAAGAACAACCACAGCAACAACAACAACAACAACAAGAGAAAGGCCTGAGCAGTGCCCGTGCACCAAAATAAACACATTCCTAACGATTTCTGCGCAAAGGATCACTTTACGTACACAATGCAGCGGTCGATACTTTGAGGTAAAATGACATGAGCCACTTGTTTCACACAAGCCCCAAATCTGTGTAAAGACACAAACCGGATGCGTAGACTATCGATAAACAGCCACTGGTTTGGAAACAACTTTGTTCAAGTCCCGTCTGGATTATTTATTATTATTATTATTATTCATGCCTTTCTTTCATCTATAAGTAAATAGTGATAGGATTGTTTGGACTACTTAAAAAATGCTGAATAACTTTTTTTTCTGGCTGTTACAGGTAGTCTTACATTGGCATGTAAATACACAAACCTAAAGGAAAACATCAGTCCTCAATGTTAGTGCTGCTTTAAGTTGAAATTAAGTTGTTATAGTGCAAACAAATGTGGCACAGCCCATTTTCTTTATTTAGTGAACAGTAATTCTAGCATTTAGGACTTGTCTTCCTTTGGGCTATAACGAGTAAAACATTGATATGTTAAAAGCAAAAAAGGGGGCTTTACCGAGGCTTCGCTCACCTGCGAGCCTGAGCGCGCTCATGCGTTGGAACTCAGGCTCCTGCAGCCACTTCCACATGCGGCGGAAGGTCTCTCTACCAGACTTGAGCTTGGACCAGGGTTTAGGGTTCCGTAGCAGGTCAGACAGCGTCCCCTGGGACCGGCACAGAACCCTCTGCGCAAAGATGGCCTGAGGGATACTGTAGCGCTTGAGCTCTGTGGTGATCCTTTGCGCCACCTCTTTGGTATTTACTTCTTCCATCTGTCCCCCAGAAACACCCCCCCCTCCCGCGACTGCTCCTCCAGTGGCAACCCCTCCTGGCTGTCCGGGCCCAGAGGCCTGTTCACCTCTGCCCCCCAGCCCCTGACCGTGGCCCTGTGCTGCGCCGAGGTGCGCATGTGGATGGTGGTGCAGACCGTTGATCTGGACCATGCCCGAGGAGCTCATGTGCTGCTCCGCGTGGCGGCCCAACATGGCTGGGTGGTGCGCCTCAAAACCACTTGGAGTAAGCATCTTCTCCCCGGGCATGGCGGCGCCAGGGTGTGCGTACGGTGGGATGCCAGCCTGGGATGTGTGTATGCTGGCCAGACCGGAGCCGGACAGCGGGGACAGGCTCTGGCCCATGCAAGGGTCCTTGTGATGGTAGGCGGGGTACAGACTGTTCATAGGAGCCAGGCTACGGTCCTCACGCATGAGCGTGAAGCTGCCGCTGACATTACCGGGAATCCTCTGATGCGGATGCGCGTGCGGATGGTGCGGATGATGGTGGTGGTGATGATGCGGAGGAAACTTGTCAGACACGGTAGATATGGGGGGTAAAGGCTGTAGCGGGGTGAGGGTGGTGTAAGTGCTGCTGGCGCTCATGCCAGGGGGGGCTTCACACATGCTGATGGCCGAGTGCAGGTGTCCGGGGTGTCCGGGATGATAGTCGCCGCTGTCCAGAAGGGTCGCCATTCCCATCGCGCGGTGGCTCAAACCTCTCGGGCTGGGACGGGAATGCGGGCTGTGGCCGCTCAACAGATCTCCGTGGCTGGCTAAAGATTCATGACTCACTCCGTGCAGTTCTATATTCTCCATCGACAACTGTGCATTCATGATCCGGGCAGCGCTGTGGACCAACCATCTATGTGACGTACCGCAGTTAGCTGCTGTCCAGAACGTCCACTTAACTTATTGTCTTTGTTGCTTTTCGCTCTCGCAGCGGATTGTTCCTCTGGTGCCTTTATTTAACGCTTTCAATATTTTCCTTCCTCGGGTGTAGTTTTAAGAAATAGAAACTCCAAATCTTCTTTTTGTTCACGTTTTTCCAGATTTTTTTCTTCTACGATTTAAGCCCCCCCATCGCCAGGCAGCTGTCCTTGCGCTCCGGTCGGGTGCCGCGCCATCTCTAGTAGTGTGTCTCCAACCCCTGCTCCACCGCGGCACAGATCAATGGCCGCGCATGCGCACTAACACTTCCACGCTCGCCCAAGCTCGCTTTCTTTCTCTCTCATATACACGCCCATCCTTGGTGACGCAACGTACCTTATTAAGGACGGGACGTATCAAAGCGCTCGCTAAAAGGTTCACATCAGCCATATTCAATAGCTTGTTAAAATGTAAACATAAATATATAAAAACAAAACAAAACAAAACAAATACAAAATCAAGAATATCAGAAAAATACATAAGAGTGATTCATGGAGCCGAGCTCAACGTCTTGCTCAAGTGTTGATAGTTGATATATTATAGCCTATATATAGGTCAGGGAATAATGAGCCTTATCCACGATCCTCCTTAAACCATTAGGCACAAATTTAGTGAGCTTCCGGGTTCATTTAAAGTTGATTGTTAACTCAGTGAATTAACATCTTGTGAGCTTAATATAACGACAAAGCACTGAATAAAAACCTTGAATAAATAATGGTTTACTTTGTATTAGTTATGTAGGCACCAATGTTATTTCAACATTGCTTTGTCATTATGCTGGATCAGATGCCTCGCACCCCCACTGTGGCGGTTTAACAAAACCGAGAAGTACCTTTTCTTTTGATAGAAATGATGAGCAGATGTGTCTATTGTTCAGCCATTAGGCCTAACGAACCACGCGCAGCAACAGGCTGCGTGTGGTGTGGGGCGCACACTTGTCCTATTTGGAGCAAAGACAATAATGAAATGCAATCGTGACTTTAGTATGAGAAAATGCTCTGATATACGAGCAGGTTCCAACATTAAACAAACAACACACTGTTCTGTTTGATTTTTTTTTTTTTTTAATTCTTATTATTTAAAAAAACAAACACAAAAAAATACATAAAGCAGATGATGACTGTGAGGAAGTGGCATCACAATAACCGTAGGCCTATGAGCGACTGTCCTGACAAGTGTTTCCAGAGTGGCCATAGCACAGGTCAGGGGCCGTTTATCATAAAGCAGTGCAAAGGGCGTCCTCCGCCCGGCCAAAGTGACAGCTTGCAGCGGTCAGTGTCCTGCTGGACCCCCCGCTGAATGGGGGACATGTCAAAGGTGACGCTTCAAGACTCCCAAAGCCAACATCTGCGAGGGGACAGATTAACCTTTCAGACTTTTCCCTGTCCTGGACCTGCCATGGGGCCCTGCATCTGTCAGGGCTCTCACAATAGAGGCAGCACTCGCTTGAACGAGTTAAATAAAAGAAGTAGAAAAAACGAGAAGAAGTTAAACTGTCTCTGATGTGAAGTCAATGTCAACGGCGTGTGTGTGACGTGTGTCGAGACAATGGGACATTAATTCCTCCAAATGTGAGTGCCCAACCGTGTAGTTCATTGCACATAATGGACTGAGAAGGGTAAAGGCTAGTGCCTTATTAAAATATGGCCAACCAAAAACTGACAATATAGTTTGCAGTACATCATTTTAGTTTATGTTGCGCATGCTCTTTTGCGCACAGCAAAATCAGCC
>JACN01130127.1:0-12220 GCA_000787155.1 Scartelaos histophorus
TTACAGAATCAGAAATACATTAAAATCCCAACGTAAACGACTCAAAACAGAAATAATCATCTTAAATTTCAATGTGCGCTGTAACTTTTCTATTTCAGGGTCTCATTTTTATGGAATATACCCGGAATATGCCCCAATATTGTCTTAGGTATTGTCTGTTATAAGTTACAGGCCACATCTATGGAGGGGCAGCCACGCTCAGAGTAAGAATGTTTTTCAAGGTATTTTTAAGCTATAAAAGCAACTCTAAATAGTCCATATTGCAGTATTTTCTGATCTATGTTATAATTCCTCATTACAAACGTGCCTGGAGTTGTGGCTTTGTCTATTCCGCACATGTTTAACACACGAACTCTGCATTTTTTTGGTTGAGTTCTTCTCTTGTGATGTCCTCTGTGTTTTTAAACTCCATACGCTTTCATTAGAATCATTTGGATGATTTTTAGCCCCAGAAAAGTCAGATGTTAATGTAAAAATCCTGCTTAATGACACTACAAGTTCGATCAGAGCGTTTTGAGGTTTGGAAATGTCGAGTCAAACATGTGCACAGTAAACCCCAACGTTCAAATTAATCTAAAATAATGAATAAAAATAATAAAAATAAAATAATAATAATCCATTTAATTAAAAAAGTGTTAGCCGCTCCGCTTAATTATAATTTTACATTTTTACATGCATTATTTTAATTATTTTTAGCCTAAATGTTTCAATTGTTACTATTTTTGTTATTTCTTTACTAATTATTGTTTGAAATTAGTAGTAAAAATATTTGATTTATATATATTTTTTTTTAAACAATGTGAAATTATTATTTTTAATTAACTACTAAATGCAATAAAAAAAATTGTGTGACACTTAGAATTTTAAATAATATTACATTTACAGAAATTTAAGACTTTAAACTTAAAAAAAGTGAGGCAGCCATTTAGCTCAAATTTTTCAGTTACTGCTTAATTTGTTTGCAGTGTGTAAATGATGAAAAACACAGCTCCAGGTACGTTTTTGATGAGGTAATAACATTATAACTTGACTAAAAGCTCACAAGAGTCAATAATAAGTCATAAATTATAATAAACAACACTGATTCTAAAAGATCTGTGACACTAATGATGTGATGCCAGCAGCAGCAGCAGCAGCAGCAGCAGCTGGGAGTCTCATGCTCAGATGAACTCTGTGTGGACTCATGCCTTGTACAAACATTCGTCTGGAAACTCAGTGCCGGCAAAGTTAGGCTGATGTAAAAAGAAAACAGCTGCGCCCAACATTTAAATAGGAACAAAATCAAATGCTGAAGTTTGCATGTTCTTCCTGTGTCTGGAAAACATGTGAACAGATGAATCTTGCAGCTAGATCCTCCTCTACGTGGTCTAAACCTGCATTTTATTCAATTACACGTGTTTTATTATTGAGGTTGGCTGCTCTTGTGGCTGACTGGCAGACACACTGAGCATTTCTATTCATATCTTTTCATTTCATACATTTCTTCACTTCATATGTAGAGTTTGGACCTGCTAAGAGGCCCAGCATGCACACTTCAAGGACAGAAGCTAAGGTCTGTTGTATTGTGAGGAGTTTGAGCAGTTTTTTATTCCTATGTCCACAGTGACTTTGCTTAAACATAGTTTTGCTCACCAGCTCGCTCTGAAATGCTACACTTTTTGCTTTTTTTACTTTTTACAACAAATATGGCAGAAGATGAGAAACTTTGTGAGATTGGCCACTCTCATCACTCACCAAAACAACAGAGCAGAGAAAGAGGCATAGAAGAGGCTCCTGTTGTGTGTCCAGACTTCACCTGGCGCCCCCTGGAGGCTGCTGTGATAGTGCAGGACGCAGAGGAGGGACACTTTTGTCCTGAGGGCTGTTCAGGCTCATTTAAGTTCCACTTTTCCACATAAACATATCTGTGCTTTCCGATTGTAGAACCATTGCATTTATACTTCAATGTCGAAACTGTGTTCTCTTAAACCACCACCAGAGGGCGCTAAAAGACCAAACTGAGAAAATAGAGCAACGAATACATAAATTTGGAGACGCTTATTGGAAAAAAGCCAAGAAAATGAGGTGAGAGAAGCATTTATTTGTTTTGCAGCAGGTTCTAGTCGCTTAAAAAAAAAATTTGCCTCAACTGTTCAAGCTGTGTTCACTACTGCCCCCAGCGGTCAGCTCATGTACTGCTCCAGTTCAGTGATTCCACATGTTCTGAGGAAACAGACCAGATGACGAACAGAACAACGCAGAGAAACGACAGAAACCTCCATTTGTATTTGTAGATGCAGGAAAAAAATAGTTAAAAAATCGACTTAATGGATTGAAAAAAGACAGATTTTCTCAGAATCAACAGTCAAAGCACTAAACCATTACTGATTACGGGTAAAAGAAGTTTTTGCCTTTTGCATTTGAGTGCTGCAAATTAGCATCTGTGGTTGGATCTTCTGAAGTTTTGACTGATGTTTTTCTGGTCCAGTTCCAGACCTTTCTGAATTCGAACAGAATATAGAAGGGACTGGCTGGGCAGGCTGTAGTTAAACTGGACGAATGAAGTAATATCGATTGACCGAAACAAAGTCTTATCAAAGTCGGCTTTATTGCGTTACCTGGTTGTGTCCATGGAGATATACAAGTTTAATGCCGTACAGAGTTTTGCATTTCTGTCATCAAAACGTCGACTTTAGCATTTCCCGCGGCCGTGGACTTTATTTTCACTAAACGTGTTCTTATTTGTTATTTTCTGCACAGCGCCCTTGCTTCCTCCCGAGTTCAGAAACACTTTTATTTGAGTAAATGCTCCTTTGGCTGAATTAAAAGTGACTTGAACACAAAAATGGGCTTTTTTTGAGCCCATCTCTTTCGCACACAGTCAGCGGTGGAGACTTGATGCTTTTATCCCGTCTGCAGCTCATGTTTAATGCACAAAGAGCAGCTAATCACAATCTCATAATGGGACCAAGCGAGTGGTTTCATCACATTTTAGTCCCGCGTTAAATATTCATGCTCCTGGATCATTAGTGAAAACATATGTAAAGCAGCAGCAGCAGGTGGAGCTATAGGGTCGTACGGGAATTCATTAAGACTAATTCTCCGTCGTTAACATGTGTTTCATTTTTGCTTCTGCGTTTAATGAAGGCAATCTACACTGACATTTGCATTGGAGAGATAAGATAGAATTTGATGTCATAACTGCAGAAATAGGGCAGGAGTCTGAATAACTCTATGGAAGATTTACAGAAATAGTTGCCCCATTTACATGAAATAATTAAATTCAGAGTAAAAGTTAATTCCGCTTTAAAAAAGACCATTTAAACACTTTATTCCTAATGATTATTCGGAATTAAACTTATTCGGAATTAAACTTTATTCCGATTTAAGTAGGTGGTTTATTCCGAAGTAAAATCTGATTGAATTTATTCTGCGACCATGTAAACGTTTATTCCGCTTAAAAATAATTCAGATCGTTCAGCGCAAGCGTGTTGTTTTGCCCTTCTGATGCAATAATGCTCTGCAAAAAGGCGCAAACTTTGGTCTCAAAGTGAAACAATTTTTCTAATAAGTCACTATAAGAACTACAGAAAACAAAAGCAAAAGTGGAAAGAAAAAGCTAAACTCCGGTAGCAGCTGATGTGTGTTTTCTCTTGTCGACATAAATACGTTCGTGTCCCTGCCTTAATCAGGACTTTTCCCCAGGGAATAAAGCCACTTTAACTTGTTTTCCATGTAAACATTAATTCGGAATTATTATTTCCATATAAGCTCAAAGGAGAATCATTTAAATCTGATCTATTTAATTTAGAACAAGAGCAATCCGAGATTTCTGATCTCCGCCAAGGGCTGACGTGGACACAGAATCCAGATCTGGATCCGGATCATCACCAACATTTTACAGAGTCGTTCCTGCACCAAGATCTACCTCTGGTGACAATTTCATGAAGATCCGGCCAGTAGTTTCCGAGAAATCCTGTCCACAGACAAATAAATAAATAAATAAATAAACCGACTCCATTGCATAATCTCCTTGGCGGTGATAATAAATTAATTTGGAATGAAAAACATCATGTAAACAGTGTCTCATTTATACTGATAAGAACTGAACCTTGTGGCGAGTTTGTTTCATGCTAATGTCGTCCTGGAGATGCATCAACTCTGGTATTGAATGTTTCTCCGATACTGAAACGTGAGCTGGATCAGATATTAGTGCAGCCGACGTCCTGGTTGGGTTTTTATTAGATGTAATAAGACTGTTTACTGGCTCATTTTTTACTAGAACATCTCTTAATGTTTGAAATTATATTCACTCAAAGCTGCTCAACAGTTTCGTGCTGGATAAATAACACTGGATCAATTCTGCAGTCAGTTAACTGTGTTTTGATGGAAATAAAGAAGCCATTTTCAATCCCAGTGAATATCAAGTATCAACAAACACCAAAAGACAAACTATCAATATCTGTACTCAAAAAAGCTCCATCAGTGCATTCGTAGTGACTAAGGCCATGTTCAGACTGCAGGCTTTAAAGCTCAGTTCAGATTTTATTGTGGAATCAGATTTTTTTGCGAGGTCGTTCACATTTCCAGTTAAATGTGACTTGTGTGTGATCTCCAGTGTGAACTTGAAACGCCCCAAAATGTACAACGACGATGATGGAAGCGGCCTGAACATGGATAGCATTGGGCACTTGGACATTTTAAAGCCAAAGAAGAAGATTGAGAAGAAAAAGGACGAGGTTTTTGGTTGTTTTTTGGAGCAGTGGCAGAAACGTCCGTAGAAAAGAACGTGCGGGAAAAGAGAATGATGGGATTTGTTTGTCGCATTTGGTGACGTGTAGTTTGGATGAACGTGATATGTCCGTTCAGACTGAAGTCGCATATCAAAAGATCGGATCTGTATCGTTTTTAGAACCACATATCCAAGTGG
Source organism: Scartelaos histophorus (assembly GCA_000787155.1). Lineage (NCBI taxonomy): Eukaryota > Metazoa > Chordata > Actinopteri > Gobiiformes > Gobiidae > Scartelaos > Scartelaos histophorus. The sequence continues at coordinate 4,910 of JACN01130127.1, forward strand.
TCTGGGTTGCATTTGAAAAAAATCAGATGTGTTGTTCCGATTCTCATTAAAGATCAGCTACAGGTCAAATAGGGGTGAAAAAATTGGATTTGTGTCACTTCGGGCTGCAGCGTGAACAAATCCCAGGACTAAAGAATGTTTGAGAAATAGTAAAGTTCAGCTACTCCAACAATGCAAAAAAATAACGTTGGAGTAGTGGGACGCTTGAAAAATAATGTTTATGCCGTATTAGTCAAGTCAAGTGTTTAAATGGCGGCGTGTCGAGACAGATCTACTGTATCTCCATGGAGACAGTGGAACATATGGGAAAGGCCAAATTACGAATGAGATCTGTGGAGAGGTGACCCCGCTCGGATTAAGAATCTCTAAATGTTAAACAAGTTTCAGTTTGTTTTTTGAGGGATTACACAGACGTCAAACACAAATGCATCACTAAAGACTAAAGCTCACTTCTCCTGACAACCCCAGACACAGTGAAGGACGGGTCAAATGCAAAGGACAAACTTCCATTAACTTAACTTTCCCAGAGCATCAGTTGGGACATTTTCCCAAGTATAACAGGCCAACACATTAATATTATTCATGTTGGAAAAGCGGAATGTTTGACAAACAGTAAAGTTTTAGTAAATAGTAGGGCTGCACGATATTGAAAATGAATGCGATATGCGATACGGGTGTCAAGCATTGCGATAACGATATTATTGCGATATTTTCGTGTTGGAGTAGTGGGAGGCTTGAAAAATAATGCTTATGCTACTAAAGTGAAGGATGGGTCAAATGTAAAGGAAAAATTTCTATTAACTGTTTCCCAGAGCATCAGTTGGGACATTTTCCCACTGTCTGATATCCTATGTAAAAATGAAATGTGAAATATATGGGAGCGCAAAGTATAATAGGCCAACACATTAATATTATTCATGCTGAAAAAGCGAAAAGAAATAGTAAAGTTCAACTACTCCAACAATGAAAAAAAAAAAAAGTTGGAGTAGTGGGATGCTTGAAAAATAATGCTACTAGAGTGAAGGATGGGTCAAATGCAGAGGACAAATTCCCTTTAACTTAACATAAAAAAATCACATTAATCTAGAATACATTTGTTCCACAGACTCCAAACCCTCCAATCCTCTGCCCCCTCTGATTCAGCTGAACTTGTATTATTCGTCCTGTCAGTGTTGAATATAATGCACCTCCTGAACCCAAACACCCTGTATATGTATATTTATAGTATGAATGTAGTATTTATGTTTATCTACTCTGAAGTCCACGGGGCTGTTTGTGCACACGTTTGATCCAGTTCTTTTATGGAGTGCCGTGGTTGGACTGCGAGTGCACTCTTAGTCCTGGTCCACTGGGAATGGGACATAAAACACATAAAGCACTATTACAGTGCAGAGGAGCTCGTGCTTTACGGCGTGTTACATAACTCTCACACTGGGTTCACTGTGGCAGGCGTCCCAAATAGCTCTGAAATATTAAACGCATAAACATGTCCAGACTGGGAGGAATGCATATTTGTACTAATGTAAGATTTTAATGGGTGTTCAAACTATTATTACGACATTTAATGGGGCTTTTGTGTTTAATTGAGATGGAAACAGCAAAATTATGACCAGAAGTGGGTGGTACTGATTTGAACATTTGTGTTTCATGTCCCGCTGCTTTTGATATGATTTAATTTGTCTTGTTTTTGTCTCTCTCCTTTGAAAATGCCAGATGTGTCCATTATTTCATGTAATTTAGTCCATTTACATTAGTTTCAAATTATAAATCAAATGTTAATCTCAGCATTTACTCTTTAAATTACTCTTGAGTGGTAGTTTTCTCAAGAACTTTCAACAACTTTGTACTAATATTATTTTAAAATTGCATTATTGCTTCACAAGGACAATATTTGGCAATTTTTCTGCTTTTCTCCATTGAAAATATTATTGTTTTACCTGAAATGTTTCACAGTATCGCAATAAATATATCAGGGTGCGCCGCCTGTTCCGACATCCCTCCATTACGATGTGTCTCCGTTTAAATGTGCCGGTTTTCCAACACTTTTTGGTTTCACTATCCCGACATGTCTTTAGTTTTTTTGAGAGTTGCGATAGTTACCCAGGCACGTCTCTCACGTTCTTCGATGTTCTTAATCTCAGCAACTATCGAGGTGGTGGCGGGTCCGGATTGCAGTGCGAAACCAGGCTAGACGCTTTTATCTCATCTCGCTGTGAGAACTGTAAAGCACTTTATTCTGGAATCTCAAGTCCAGAACTTTACGGCACGACTTTTAACAGGAACCAAAAGAAGAGAGCACATCACCCCAATCCTTGCGTCTTTGCACTGGCTTCCTGTTAATTTTAGAATTGATTTTAAGATTTTATTGTTTGTTTTTAAAGCTTTGTCTCTGTGTCTGTTTTTTATTTATTTTTTAATTTTATTTTATGGGTTTTTATGTATTTATTGCTATTTTATGGCTTTGCTCTTATTTGATTTTACTGGTTTATTGTTTTAGGACTAATATGATTTTAAAATGAAATATGCTATAGAAATAAAGTGGACTGGATTGGATTGGATAGACCGAGATGGAATTTAAAAGAAATAGTGGCCTAATATGTTTCCAATCAAATTTCACGGTCGTATGTAGGTTGTCAAATGTGTGTTTTGGTTCATCTTATTGAGCTGGCGCAATGAACTTGATTGGTTATTAATTTAGGCTATTCATGTTCTCGGTCGATAGTCTAATTAGATATCTCCCCAAAGACTGGCCTATGTTCTTTTTTTTTGTAAATGCACGACTGTTTCCCTCGGCTCGGTGAGGACATTTTCCTACTTTCTGATATCCTCTGTATAAAGTAAATTATAACAGGATATCACTTTAATATTATTTATGTCAGAAAAGTGAATGTTTGAAAAATAGTAAAGTTCAGCTACTCCGACAATGGAAAAAAACATGTAGGAGTAGTGGGACGCTTGAAAAATAAAGTTTATCCCGCTACTCCGACAATTAAACGTCAGTATCTAAACGGCGTAACCAAACATATCCACTGTACTGTATCTCCATGGAAACAGCTGGTGACACGGGAAAGTCCGAATTACGGGTCAGATCTGTGGAGAGGCGACCCCGACAAGTTCCAGTTTGCTTTTCCAGGGATTACGCAGACGTCAAACACAAGTGCATCCCATAAAGAGTGGAGTTATGAGACGTAGACGTGCAGAGGAGTGAAATAAACGCTCTGCTATAATTAGAAATATGAGTTATGTTTGATTTATTAGGAAAACATTTGTATCATTTGGGTGACTTCGGTGTCTCCGGAGGCGGCCGCTCCACAGACCCGCTCCGGGGTGGCCCTAAGTGAACCGTGCCGGTGTAAAAGAAGCATATGCGCACTTTATGAATCTCCAGATGTCCACCGGCTTTCCAGCGCCCTTAAAGCAGCGCGCACTTCAAACGGCCCATCGCACCGCCACTGTTGTTTTCGTGTTCGCCGTTTGGACCCCGCGCTCTGTTATCGGGCACTATTCCCTGGCGCTAACGTTGGATTAGCGCCTCCTCCCTCCCACGGGGGCCACACTCTCTCATTTTGGTCTGAACACACATCCACAGGCGGCAGGAGGAGGAGGAGGAAGGGGCCCGATGTCTCCAGGGACTGTACTCAAGTTCAATAACGCATATAAAGCTGTAGACTGTCAGTGACAAGAAAACTGAATGTGCAGGTGAGCTAAAAGAACAAGACATAAATACACAAACACTGAGGGACAACAAAATCTGTCTTCATATATATTTCAGTATCACATCTTGAGAGGGTATTTTACTTTTACTTTTATGTTTTATGTTACCTTTTTATTGTTTTAAAAATGCAATATTCACCATTTTTTCCCTGTTTCACTCTTGGTTTACAACTTAAAACCAGTATCCATCTCCCCACTGCAATGGTCCAAAATTAAAAACTGGATAAGACGTGCTCCAGACCGACTTGTGGCCACTCCAGGTACTGCAGCTCCAAGAACGCAATGCATTGTTTTTGAGAATTCAAACTGCCCATGTTTGGCTGACACGGCATCCACAACTTTCACAAAGGTCGGATTTTGCCCGGATCCCTCTCAACATTGTTCAGTTTTAACACAAAAATACAAAACCTGAAATCTGCATCGCAATCGTGGCATTTTGGGTCCTTGTACAGCACACGGCAGAACTACCGGTATGTTGCACAGTCGCCCTATATGCCGCCAACATATATATAGTCCAAAAAATACGGAAAATGTGGAAGAGAAACCTTTTTTGCACCAATGAGCCACTGAAAACAATACGACGCCATCTTGGGTTTAACCTTCCAGATTTTATTATAGTTCTATGCCCCACTTTCAAACCGAGCGCCTTGTTCACTTCCTGTTTTGTGTCGTCATGTGTGGGTCATCTGTCATAGTGACGTCACCACAAAAAGCCATTTCCAAGCATATTTCCAAGCATATTTCTGCTGTTTTTGCTTGTTGTCTTGTATAGCACTCTTCACACTTTTGAGGAACATTATTCATTAAATCACCAAAAACATCCTTCTGACTACACCATCGTCATTACTCCAGAATAAAACCCAGTCACACGAACCAGCTGGAAACACCGGACCTCGATGAAACCACTTCACAACATTATATCTATCTATATATACAGTGAGTAACACGGGATTTGCACCATCACCGCAACAGGATGAGCATTAACCAAGCTACTACCTGCCATTTTGTAACCGGCTGCTCTTATATAAATGATATATGAAAACTCTCAACAACAGCTGGTTCCGCCCATGGTCTCTGCCTCAGAAGCTGTCTCCTGGTTCTATCCTGATGTGGGTTATGTAAATCATTATGTATCTGGCCTCCCTCTGAGCCTGTGGATTTGGCTCTGCAGATATTAACAGGTCAGTCGTGTATTAAAAGGTCTAGTGTAGAACAGAAGGCAGTGAAGAGTCAATGGAACTGGTATAAAAGTGTGTGTCGGTGGTTTCAGAAATTAATCAGCACTGAAACTATTATTGAGCAGGTATCAATACAAAAATGTCACCGAAATGAACCTTTCCTGAATAGTTTTAGAATGATCTTGAGAGAATCAGAAAAAGTATAAGAGCACATAGATGAGTATACGCCCATGGAACAATATGGAAACTACTTGGAGCACTGAGGAATTACACAGATGTAACAAGTACATTATGATCTTTACTTTCCATAGTTGTACAGCTCTCATAAAAAAGACGATAAAGACAAGTTTTCGTCTGAGTTTAGAAAGTTTCATTCAGTGCGTGTGACTGTCGATTATAACAGAAGGTCAGTTGCTGCCGCAGCACAATGTACAGCAGTAGGTACTTTGTTTGTACTGTAATATATGTGGAATCACTGTATGTGGATGCAGCTTCAGTTTATTAAACAGAGACGTCACAAAATAGTCACAAAATAACAGGACCTTCAGAGATGAGCAGGAGATCTGAGCTCGTCCAGACCTAAACGCAATATTGGAACATTTGTTTTTCTTAATTTTGTTATTAAAACTCACCCTTTTTTACGCCCTAATTGAGTGTTATACATTTTATACAATTTTTCAGTTATTTCACAGTCTGCAGCAGTAGTTGTGTCATGTGGCTGTAATAAAAGCTATAGGACCAGAAATACAAAGGGAAAAAACTCACAAACAAAATGTCAAGTCTGTAAGTAAACTAAAAATAATCTTATTGCGCTCAAAAAAAAAGTGCAGCTGCCCCATGACTTTACTGGTGCCAGTCGTGGAAACAGCTCGTGTCGGTCCAGGGCTCAGAGCCACATCACTTCCTGCGTTTCCATGGTGAATATTACGTTTGGATTTGTGCATTTGGAGTGAAATAAACCTTATGAATAAAAATAGTAAGGCATGCACAAGATCACGCCGATCAAGATGCGTAATTTTCCATTTATTTGAGAAATAATGGCACTTAGAGCGACTTTTTCAGTTGTATCAGAGCAGGAACCATCTTGACTCTCTGAAAATGGACGGAGCGCATGTGTTTGGTGGAAAAACAAAGTTCCTACTGGACCTAATGCTGTTCTGAAAGCTACAATTGTCACCTTTCCAAGAAAAAAGTAAGTTACCTTTTACGGTTATGTGCATTCATGTAAAACATGTCTATTTAACTGGAAGGGTAAAAGTGCATGTGACAGGTTTTTGTGATTTTTCTAATTATTACTTGGTTAGGTGAGATAAACTTGCTGAAAAAATGAATTATCACAATTTCTGTCAGAAAACCAAACCCTTGAGTGTCCATGTTGTTAGGCTCCGGTTGAAGCATTTGATTCTGATTGTTTCCACATCACTGACCAATCACTGAGCAGCTTTGTGGTTTGGGCAGAAGAAGCCAAAGCACCAAAACAAACACGTCTATTTTAGCAGAAATACAGATTCTTCTGCTTGTGAAAAACATGCAGAAAGTAAGAGCTTTGTGCATTTGTGGACAGGGAAGATGTCTGGGCTTTTCTCTCTGAAATTGAATTGTTCTGTCTATATCATCAACACTGCAAAGTCCATCCACAACGCCGACTTTTTCTGAGAGATTAAACATTGATACAAGAAAATAAAGTCATAGATCTGGTTCAGAAGCAGCAGCAAAGTGAGGAGACTACCCAACATTTTACCAAAGGTTTATAAAATATGTATGTGCGCTGTGATGTGGGCGCGCTGTAGTGTGCAGATGTGGAGATGAATCAAACTGAAGCTAAATGAGTTGGGCAGGAGTCTGGGCAGGAGAGGAGCCGAGCAGAACAACTAAGTTCTACCCTGGAGCGCTCAAGTCCGAGGAGACGTTCGACTCGGAGGATTCCCGGTCTCCATGCTCCAGCTCACAGCTCACTGCCCCTGACCTTGGCACAAAGGAGCAGATTAAGAAGAAGAAGAGGAGAGATTAAAAAGATGGGACCGAGGAACAATTTACAAGGACGTGCGTAAGAAGGACTGATAATAGCCCCAATTTGAAAGAACCTCATGAGTTATTCTTGAGGAGCAGGGACAGGAAACTCGGAGACTGCTGAAACTTTGGCCATTACAGAACAGAAATTAACCTTCACCTACAACTTTGCTTAAATAAATCACCGTAGCTTTTGTGAGGTCACGTTTAGCAAAGTGAAGGTCAAGTTACCCCGAGCCAAACCATCAAACATCTGAGGTGGTTTAGATGTTCGTCCCAGGCACGATCTTTCCGTGCATTTTAGCTTTTCACTAAACGTTGAAAGGTCAGCAGGGCTTTTTGCCGTCCAAAGCCCTTTATTGTGTATGAAAACAGGACAGAAGAGGAATAAATGCAGAGATTTCCTGAG
>KN510837.1:0-20084 GCA_000787155.1 Scartelaos histophorus
AAATAAATAAATACATAAAATAAAATATAATAAAAATAATTAAATACATAAAAAATATTAAATACATAAAAATCTTGTTAGTTTCTGTATTCTCATTAAAGGCACTCTACCTGCTCTTTATTTAAAACAGTTTACGGTCGAACAAAATGATTCTTCACTTACTTTATGCATTCAGATCATCCTTATATTTCACAGTACTTTTCACAACTCTCAGAGACCAGTGCGGAGCTTTGCCTTCACAGTAACTCTAACAACAACTATCATGCTAATGTGGACTTCCTGAATATCATACAAGAGCACAGCAGAACATATTTTGACCCTAAGAGCTGCTTGTACAATTTTCCTGTACCGGAGTGAGACAAATTTTGCACAAAGACATGGAATTAGGAGGAAGCCTTTAATTATAACTATATGAATAAATGAATCAAGCTATTTTGGTTCTAATATCGTTTACCGATTACCGATACTATAGCTTTCAGGCTCTGTCGATTCCCCAATGTGAACTGAGAGCAGTGCAGAGACCGAAAACAACATTTAATTCCTTAAAACAAAACTAAAATAAGACAAAACTGATCAAAATCTGTTATGTAGATGGAATTTATCCCTAAAGTAAAATGTATAAATTAAAAAAAATTATATTATGAGACTTTGTGGACCAATTATGACCAGTAAATCGGCTGAAACTATATTTGGAAGCAAAGTAAAAGCAAAGTATTTTAACTTTAACATTAACATTATACACATGCACAGTGAAGATGACACAATAAAGCGTTTGCATATTAAAACAAAGCACTATAAATAAACACTAGACGCACTGATGACCCCCTCACGGCTCTCCGCTATAATCTCTATTTGATTCGCTCCATCTGCCCGAGCTGCTGCCGCTGTCTGGCCCCGAACGCCCCACCGCAAGAGCACAGGTGGGGGCGATGTTGAGCGGTCATGCAGAAAAGCGCAAGCAAAACCCAAGGACGCTCGCCGAAGCTCCGGTGACAAATCGCAGACACCTTCTCCTCCAAAACAACCTCCGGGGAAATAAGTCGCTTTCCTTGGAAATGCGGGGCTACGGAGGCAGGGGTCAGGTACTGTAGATACATCTCACTAATAGAGCCAAACAGCGCGCAAGGTTGAGTGAATAGAGCCACATTCAAAGCAGTTAGCCTCAGATCAACCCTGGGCCATAAAAAAACAGAGGAGAGCAGCGAGATGTGAAGATAAAAAGCTGCAGCGACCGTGAGAAGAATCTGTGCATGGCTGCTAGGGCAAACAACGGAATCAATTTACAAACTACCTGAAGAACGATGCTACTACTACTACAGTTCCTCTTCCTATTACTGCTGTTATGAAGTTTAAAAATACAGTGGAGCACTTCCTGTATTACCACGTGACCTCACAAGGTGGAACAGAATTTGAAAAAAGAACTCCTAAATATGCAGGTTTTAAACGTGTGAATGAAATAAAACCAACTTCAGCTATGTTTGTGATGAGGAAACATTATTATCAGAAAATAGAGCAATATAGATGCTTTAATCGAGTATTTTTTAGTAAGTAGTAGAAGTAGAAGTACTCATAGCAGTAGTAATAGGAAGAGGAACTGTAGTAGTAGCATCGTTCTTCTACTCCGTCCCTGGGTCCAGATCACAGTAAGTGAAGGAGTGAAAAAAAACCCCCAAAAAAACTCTATTAACTCTATTAAAGCATCTATATTGCTCTATTTTCTGATAATAATGTTGTTTCCTCATCACAAAAAGTTGGTTTTGTTACTACTACTACTACTACTACTACTACTACTACTACTACTGTCAAAACTAATAATTTAAATTAAAAAGTAAATTTTTTGTTAATGTTATGATCATATTGATTAAACTTTCACATACTTGACAAGGTTCTCAAAGTGCTAAATTCATTACCTTTCCACACTTCTGTGAAAACTTCCTCTTATTGACCAACAGCCAGTGTCTTGCCCAAGTACACAACCGCAATATGAACTAGTCTGAGCCAGGATTCCACCATCAACCTTCTGGTTAGAGCCACCTGAGCCTCATCATTTGTGTTGTCTAAAAAGTGTGTTTTCAAATATAAATATCGAAAGTAGGACTGAACCCTGGAGTCACTATATTTAACCAAATTACTTCACAAAGTTAAATAAACTAGCAAATATATTCATAGCATTGTGCCTGCCCTAACCCTAAAGCAATGCACCTATATAAAATAATGTTATTTTTAGACAGTACCATTTTTCTGAAGCTCCTGTGGGATACTGCAGATGTCCAGTGATTAGTGGTAAAAGTACCTGGAGTGTGAGTGTTTAAAGTAAATCTCATCTGTAAGAACGCACTGGAGCAGACAGTTAATGTGCCCAATGTAATAAGCAAGAACATGGCGCCCTCTAGAGGATAAGCACCTACCCGCGGGCAAGAGCAAAAGATCACCTCTAAACAGCCGCGCTAATGACAGATTGTCTTATCTCCAGTGAACTAGATCATAAGGCAAATATAATATACCACTTTAAAATGACTTTGAATTGCCAGATAAACTATAATTTCATAAAGCTTCAAGGTGCATGGTTTAACTTTTCTGCTGGGAACTTGCCTATTTCCAAGGAGACAAACCGAGATCTGTGGAGAGGCAAGATTGACCGCCATAAGAATGCACGTTCAAGGTATTTTTGAGCAATAAAAAAACCTGCAATGAACCAAAGGTAAGAAAAATAAGTTTAATTCCATATTGGCAAACATTCAGGGCAATATTATCTCCATGGACTCCCATTATAAAAGTCACATTATGTCCCATTTTGTAAGTTTATTAAAAAACACAGGAAACAGGAAAGCTAATATTTCCAACTAAATTTCAAATAAGGAAAAGGCTTGATTCTTGACACAATTTTCAATACTATAATATAATTAGAAATATATTTATTTTCAACACAAATGAGTAGTAGTTTCATATGTGTTGAAATGTGGTCTTATACTAGTTTAGATAGATTAAGGGTTTTCTATAAGAATTCAAGAAAAGTTACATTTTTGTCCTGTTTTTTTTTTCTTTGTTTCTTCAGAATTAATGTTCAAATCTAATTCTATGCTTGTTTTAGCATAAGTTAGAATATTTTTTTGACAACCCTAGTACTGACCCTAGTCCTAAATACAGTAATCTTAGTATCGTATAACATTTAAACTACATAAGAAGACAAAATGAAGATCTTTGGCTTAGGAATCTTAGTAGTTTTCACCTAAAAGACAGTGATTTGGCCAAGGTTAACTGACTTTCTCACTTCTCCTCTCGCTTTTCAACATTGACTCGCTCGTCACCTTGGGTCTGTTTGGTTTTTGCACCATCTGTAAATTCAGACCAGTCTCCTCGCCAAGTTCAGAGGTCAAAATCCTGCTCTCTTTCCCCTTCTGCCCCCCTAATTAAAACGCTACAGGCCAACCTAGCAGCATGGCGGAAATACTGGCGAATATCTAACCAACACGAAATATTTCTTTAATATTCAGAATGCATTTTTGGGAAACGCAGTCAAGAAATCCTGGCCGAATTCAGGGCACATTGATTTGCTGTGGCGGTCATGTCTAACTCTCAAGACAAGATAAAAGAGATTTGTTAACATTGCATTTCACATCTTGGGTCAAATTTAAGATGCTTGCTTCATCGATTTCCTGTCATCTAGAAAGTTTTCATTCTGACAGAAAATATAGCTGAAGGAATACTAATTGCGAACAAACGCTTTTATAGAGTTTTTATGTAGTCGCCTGTCAGCCAATCACGGTGACCGATATTCACCTCTGAACCAATCACGTCGTCACCTGTTCTAACCAAGAGCCGCCTCAGCCTCTCCATCTTCTTTTGGACTGAATCAATGGATATTTTCATTAGTGATTCCTTTTACAATCTTCTTTTCAGTAACAAACCCTAACCCCAACTACTACTACTACTACTACTACTGCTACTACTACTACTACTACTACTACTACTACTACTACTACTATAACCACAATTACTACACATGGTAAAGACTAAATATACACTGTTAAATAATATTATGTCCTTGCTGCAAATAAAATGTCATTTATGAGCCTACTAGCTTCGTTTAACAATTGAAGATGCACTGTGTAACTGTCACCTGATTGTCTCCATGGAGATGTGCATAAAAATGTTCCGCAGTATGGCCATAAACTTGAGACCTGCAAGCCAAATGACTTCTGGAGATTTGCAAAGAATGGATGTTTTTAAGATATTTTTGAGCAATAATAGCACTTGCAACTGAATAAACGCAAGACAGATTAGTTCAGTACCATACTGTGGACATTTTAAACCAAAGCATTAACATCTCCATGGAGACCAAATAGGCAAACCCCCTCAAGGAAGGTTACACAGTGCACCTTTAATAATAATATAATAAAATAGCAAAACCTGGATTAAACCATGACCCAAAAGCTCTTGAGGTCATATTATGTCCTGTGTGATGTCTGCGATGTTCTATTGTTTGATAAACAGGAAGTTGGTGTTAGCATGCTAGTTGTTGGTGTTAGCATGCTCAGTTCTGGTCTTTGAAAGTTGTGAAAAGTGCTTAAAAAATCATCACAGTGAATAAATAGAATGTTTGTAATACATAAGCTACGTGAGGAATAATTTTGGACCATTGCAAACTATTTAAAATGTTTTTAAGAAAGAAAAAAACTGTTAAAAAATCAGATACAGCTGTTTTAACTGTACAAAAATCTGGGTTATAAACAAGCACGACCCTGCCAAAGTCACGTTTAAAGTTCCAATATCAAAAAGGGCGACTTTATTCAAAACAGTCTAATCAGAATAATCCCTAACGTGCTGTGGATGAAAGTTAACCATTTTAATTCAAATACAGGATTAATCTGTTTGTTTAACCATTATTACCCTGTGGCAGCTGCTGTTTGGTTATGTAAAACACTACCAGGGTGTACCGCGTCTGTAGATTGGAAACTGTGATATATTTAAATCTGTTTATCAGTTAATAACATATTTTAATAAGAATTATCAATGACATAAGAGCTCCAAATGTCATCTACCGAGCACACCTACTATGGCTTAAATTGAGCTTTAAGTCGTGTTATGTTATTTCCTTTTGTTTCGTTCACATATGTTTGAATAATCCTGCATTATTAGTTTCTTTACATCTCCAAAGCTCAAAATACTCTGTTCCTCCTTGTGATGTCAAGTAGCGGTAGTTTTCAAGCTACCTTTAACCTTTATTTCAGTAGAGATTAGAATTTCCAGCGCTGAAATTATCCAAATGATTCTAGTGAAGCTGCATGGAGTTTAAAAACACAGTGGAGCCCTTCTTGTATTACTTATCAAATTTTTTCTGTACATATTTGAGCATAATTCAGTCCAGAAATATAGTTGGAAAAACAGTCTGCGGTATACGGTTTACATCTGATTCTAAAGCTGCACGATAATGAGGAAGTGCACGTTAGCATGCTAGCAAAAACTCTTCTGAAAGTTCATCAATAATAAGGATGATCAGGATTAATAGGGTTAAGCTTTGGACCAGTGCAAACGGTTTAAAACGGACTATCTCTGTTTTTAAAGTCATTTTTCAGTAATTTATTTTTAGATTTGACATTTTTTTAGGGCTAATTAAGTTATAGTCATTATAAAGTCGCCAATTAATTTGCTGTATTCGGATTGCACTGGGCCGAGACGTACAGATTACACACTACAGATTTCGCTCTTGTTTTGATGAACCACGTCAGCTCGTCTCCTCTGGGCTTTCCTCTAAGTGTGCGGAGCAGTGACAGGTGCAGTGACAGGTGCAGAAGTGAAAAGCATAAAAACAAGGAGACTGACACCTGCCGTAATAGACTATGGCCCGTGCCGTCAGGGGAGAAAACCGCATCTGTCTGTCTTGTTTTGTCACCCTCATATCTTCCCCTCTTCCTTACCTGCGACTCTTTACCCGTCTTTGTTACCGCCGTCAACTCTCCGCGCTTTATTTATTATTAACTAAGGTCTCGACATCGCCTTTTTCTCTGGCTGTCACTCACGAAATAATAAACTCGTGAAATCTTGACAAATGGTTCGTGACATTTGAGAGACTTTCTGAATGAGGAGGATTTTAATTGCGCAGTCGGTGGGTTGACATGAAAGCTAGGGGCATATAGACCACTGTGAGATACATACATTTTAATGACAAAAAGTAGTGGTCCCGCTCATGAATTTTTGACAAGAGGACAAAAAAAACTAAATAAGACATTATTAGATGCTGAAGTTTAGGCAGAGTTAACTTTGGGAAACTTCGTGCATGGTTGGAGGGAACTTTAAGCACATGTCAAACTATGCCATAAAATTATAACTTTTGACATATAGAGCTAATTCAGAACTTATTGACTTTTTTCAAGGCTTGGAATTTACGTAATGCAAACCAAATAAAATGTGTCAAGTTCAGATGTCCACGTTATTACACTATTTTCTGTTTTTGGACTCCATCCGCCTTCGCAGGAATCATTTTACCTGCAGAATTGCCGAGCACTAATGAACAAAAGGTGAAAAAAAAAAAAAAAAAAAAACACTTAAGGTGAAAAAAAAAAAAAAAAAAGCAAAAACATCACAAGGTAGAACAGAGCATTTTGAGCTTTGAAGATGTGGACAGATTAATAATAAAGGATTTACTCAAAAATGTATGAATGAAACAACACACAACTAACTAGAGTAAATTTTGCATAATATAGGAGCAAACTGAACTGCCCAAGAAGTTAAAAAAGTAACAAAAATAACAATTATCTGTTTTACTTTTTATTCTATATTGTTTTGGAGTAACTGTAGCTGTCCTTTTAAGGATATAAAGTAGTTTTACATAGCGCTATTTAACACACCAACTTTATTCCTAATTCCATGCGTTATTCATTCACTCTGTACAAAAAAGTGTCTTGCCTAAGGAAACAACAACAGTTTGCATTAGAACCACTGCTGCCCCTCTATTATATCTGGTATTCCCAGGCTTCCCCCATCCAAATACGAACCATGTGGCATAAACGTTATGTACAAACTTTACTGTATAATTTTACTTGATCCACTTCTGTCCTCCATCTTGTCCCTTTCTAAACTCCCAGAAGCCCCGGGGCTGTTGCCATAGCAGCAGCATAAACAACAGCAGTAACTTCACACGCTTCATATATTCCTACTTCTACATAAACTCTCGTAACTGTCAATAACTTGAGTCGACAGATCCAAAATGTCCGCCTTGTCCTTGATGTTCCACCATCTTTGTTTCTTTTTCCGTTTGTGTTTCTTACGCCCAGTTTCTTGTCCTACAGGGAGCCTCCTCTCTGGTCTGCCTTTAAGAGACCGTGTGGGCTGTTAAACTTTTCAAAGTCTTCCTCCATCACCTCTTCTCCTATATACAGACTCCCCCTTCAGCTATTTAAACCGGCACTTTTGAACATGCGTCCTACTTGTTTGTGCCTACCCATAAGCTTACCTAACACTAGTTTCCTGGTTTATTTATGTGCATTTAAAGCTGCACTCTGTGACATTTCTGGTGGAGGGTTGGCCACCTCCTGCTCCCATAGAGATGCTTTTACTTTGAGACAAGCAGATGATGCCACCAGGTCAAGTTACAAGTCAGATCTGCGAAAAATCAACCCCACTAACCTTAAGATTTTATGTATTTTATGGTAATTTTAGAGCATGTGCCAGTGAATAATTGCAAAAATGAGTCAATTTAATGCTTCCTCTAAATGTCGAGGGAGCGGAACCGTTGACAGAAAAATTACACTGTGCATTTTTAACTTAAGAAGAAATTTTAAGAAGATTTTGTAGAATTTGTAGATTGTATACTGGCTATTTCTTATATTCTAAAAATAAGATGTAGTTTTTGATCATGCTACAGAACTACAAATCATCTTTTTCTATCTATCTACCTCCCACATGTCAACTTCATTGGTTAATATTTATTCTTAAATGCATTAATCTCAGTTATCCTGAATATCTCAAACAGTATTTAATTCCATTCATATCCTCTTACAGTTTACGCCTCGCAGATAAGATATTTTTTGCTGTCCCAAGAGACAAAAAACAAATTGGAAAACACTCATTTAAATATAAAGCTCCCTTTGATTAGAACAATCTTCCCTCATCGATTCGCACATTAACTTCTATCCCTTCTTTTAAAAACGCTCTGGTGTAATATTTGCATAACCCGTGTAATAGTTTTTGATCATCTTGTTGCATTTTGTGGCTATATTTGAAGTCTGTCGTAGTATTTGTTCAAATGTGACTTATTCTGTCAAGAGTCGTGTGAGTGAGTGTGTACAGTTGTGTTGATTTTTTAGTTTTTTCTATGTTTATTTGAATTTATGTAGCCTACTATATCTGTCTTGTGTTGCTTGTGATGTCCTCCGAGGGGTTTATCAAACTCAAACGTTGTGGAAATACCTTTTTTAATAGTTTTTTTTTATATTTAGATCTTTTCTTATTGTACTGTTCACAAAACCTGAATAATAATGTGCATTTTTTGTGTATTATACTGATCAGCCTTACCTTGTCGAGGTAGGTGTAGCTCCAGATCTTTCCATCAGCGAAGACTCTGGAGATGATGCGTCCCTGATTGTCGTACTCCCATTTCTCCGTGGTGGGGCCCCTCTGCAGCCCTGTCACCTGACCAGTACTGAGACAAAAAAGCCACATTTATTATAATTTCTATTTGAGATAAGTCATTGCTGTGCTTGAAGGTGCATTGTGTAACTTTTCCGGTGGTGCGTCAAATGCTTTTCTTCATGGAGATTTGTCTGAAAGTTTTCACAGGATGGTCTTAAAACTTGCTATATTCGTGAAGCTGAAACCAGACCAAATTACAGGTCAGATCTGGCAACCCCATTCACGGTCAAAATGCTTCTTTGTCTATAAAACCACTTGTAATTTAATAGATGTAAGGATCTGTTTCAAAGCACAGCAATGACATATCCATAGAAACATATGTTGAGTACCTACCTGGAGTACGTGAGGTTAACAGAGAGGAGCTTGCTGCTGGGGACCCAGAGTGTGGGGTGGCCCTGGGTGTCGTAGATGATCTTAAGCAGAAACTTCCGGTGATCATCGTAAATCTTCTCCGTCCTCAGCGAGCGGTCGTAATCCACAGACAACAAGTTTCTTCCATTCACCTGGAACCGATACAGAAGCAAAGTGAGCGGTTGGGAAAACACGCTGACTTGCTGTAAAATATATTAAAGGCCATTTTGGGAACCATCTCGAGAATGGATCTTTGTGAGGAGTAGACTACAGGGCATGTTTGAGCCATGTGGACCAGAATAATTAGAGGAAACCCGCCCGGAAACAATGAGAACAATCACAATTATAATGGAAATAATCATGGAAATAAAGAAGAAAAAAAAGTGAAAGTGTGTGTCCAAACTTTTGTCTGTAATGTACACTCTTTTATTACTGCTAACAATACAGAATGATATACTTGGAGTTTAAAATGACTCAAATTCTGGAAATCTTTGTATATTCATCAACACTAGAGCATAAATCAGGTTTGATTACTGAATGTGGCATTTTTAAGGACTACTTTTAGCTCTAATATTCTATTGAAGTACTGTGCTCCTTGCGTCACTAGTTCCAGGAGGTTCCAGGTTCAAGGTTTGCAGTTGTCCTCGCGGTATTAAAAGATCGGTCAAATGCAAAGGACAAATGACACAGTGAGGACAATAAAGTCTCCCTTAACCTAAATAGTATAAAATGTGCTGGTTGGTAACATTAAATGGTAACTTCTAAGTCCTTCAGATCAACCTGTATCTGATAAATGGCAAAAAAAAAAACTTGCAGTGTGCATTTGTACCACTAGAGGTCCCTGTACACCTAGAAAATAATGATAGTCCTAATAAACCTTATTTATGACATGTGAGCAGGTCCAACATAAACAGTGGCAATGCAGTAAATCGCTGAATCAGATCAACTAAACAAACAGCGTGTTTTAATCCTGCTCCGTTTGAACTCACGCACCGCCAGCTCTCGATTCCATCAGCTGTTCTGCAATATTTACAACTTTTTAAACACGATTCTGAATTTATGAAGACAAATCGTCCAAGTTTGAGCGTCCAAGCTACTGTATATGAACAAATCTAGGGAGGAGATATATGACAAATGAGATGATCAGTTGTTTGGTTTCATTAAAGTTAAGAGTCCAATTGGAAAGTGTTCAAAAGTCTTGCTTCTAAATGAGCATTAGGTGAAGGGGCAGATGGACTTATTCAGACTGTGGCTTGGCTCCAGTTGGCACAGTTTTAACTCCGGTAACTAGGAAGGAGAATTACATCGATTTTTTACTGTACCTACTGTACTGTGGCTGTACCTGCGTGGGATTTGAACCCGTGACCTTCTGGCTCACAGGCAAATGCTTTACCCACGAGGAATTATGTGAGGAATTATGTGAGGAATTATGTGAGGAATTATGTGATAAATTCCCAAGATTAATATGGGAATTTTTTAAAATAATAATAATAAGGGGAAAAATAGAATTGCACCATACATGTCAAAATAAATAGGCATACATAAAATAATTAAATAAACGTAATCATATATGAAGCAATCAGTAACTGAACACCTAAAACTACGAATACTCCTTCAGAAAGTATAGTATAAGTATAGTATAGTATAGTATATAAGTATGCATTCTTATTAGTTAGTAAGAATGCAAGTTTCTGCAAGTAACGGTATTTCTGAGCATTAATAAGGGAGTGGAGTATTATGCAAAATCGTTTTTTTTGTGCTTTCTATGTTCGTTCCCTCATCAAAAACACGCCTGGAGAATTTTAAGAAGTCGGTTTTAGAGTTTTAGAGTTTTTAGATGAGTATTTACACGATCCCTCCTGGGCCCCATGCAAACCCTCCTTATGGTTAGCTATAAGATTCTGTATAATGCTCAGCCAACAAGCCACGCTCTCTCAAGACAATTCTCCATAAATATACAAAAATATATGCACGGCAGCTTGACGAACCTGATGCGATGTGCGGTAGTTTCAGTAGCTAGATGCATATAGTGTTTTGAAAGGGGAGTAACTTAACACAAAGGGGAACTAAGGGGAAAACTTAAAAAACATGTCAATACTGTTTTTGAGGAATATAGCATTTTCAGAACAATAAAAGGTAACATGTTGAAAGCAGCCAAGCCTTTAAATGCACCTGCAACTGAATAAATGCAATAAGACAAGGACATTCCAGAGAAATCAATAAGATCCTTTGCCAGAAAAGTTGCATAGCGCGCCTTTTAAAAGTTACTTGCCTAAATCTAACCGAACACCGCCCACCTCTGCTCCTTCATTTGTAAACCAGGCAGCTAAAGGTTGCAGAGTTGGCGACGTCGCGACAGTGGCTTTGTTCCAGTTGGCACGTACGGGCGGGTTGGCAGACGGGCGGATTGATCTCGGGTTAGTCCAATTCACAAAACTCAAACCAATCTCCCGGTGTAAGTGTGAGACGCGGGGACGGAGATACAGCGGAGAAGCAACAAGTCAAGTGCAGATTTCCCAAAAGGCCAAAATGTAAGATGCAATTAAACAGAAACGTCTATGGTACAGAGAAATGACTCGTGAGCACTGACTTTAAAAGGTGTTTTTTTCCATTTTGAAGACTAATAAAAGGACCATTGTGTAACTTTTTTCCATGGAGACGTTAGTGCTTTGTTTGGAATGTTTTGCAATATGGTATTAAACCTTTCTATCTCCATGGAGACCAAACTAAGCCATGTTACAGGCCAGATCTGTGCAGAGGTAACCCCAATCATGGTCATAATGCATATTTTTGAGTTAAAAACCATCTGTAACTGAATAAATGTAAGTTCCATCTGTTTAATCTCACATTTGAACATGAAAAGTGATGACATATCCATAGAAACAAGAAAATGATGAACCCCTAACCAAGAATTTACACAGTGAACCTTTGGAAAGCAGTTTTTTCAGTGTTGAAGATTAGTTAAACAAAAGTTTTACCTCAGTTAAGCGTCGCAATGTGAGAAAAAGCGGAAATGAAAAAGCTGCTAATTACAGGAAGTGGCACTGAGTTTTATATTCACAAAATTTCACCCAAATGCTGAAACAATTTGCACACAAGGAAGACATTTCCTAACTGTTAATATATTAATTAAAGAACGTGTTGTCATATATTTTTATCTGTTGAATTATTACTATTCAGACAAGCTTTGTTTTGGTAAAAGTTATGAAATTACCTCTATACATGTTCAAAGAGGAAGGCAAATTGTAAAATTGTAAACTATATAAAAAATAAACTAAAACTAGAGATTTATTTTGTCATTCATGCCAACTAGGCCTGTTTTAGTGTAATAATTAATCTGCCATATACAGTTCATGCAATGGTATTCAGAGGTTTTGGGGGATTTTATTGACTTGAGTAATATTTTGAAGACATTTAAAAGCGAAGTTAGTGACAAAAGATACATGTTCAATCACGTATGAAGTTATTATTATTATTTTTCTCTTTTTTTTGAGGATAACACTATACCATAATGTACTCATAGACTGTATAAACCCTTTCAAATATTACATCATAAAAAATTAACATCTATTTTGAATTCCCAAGCTACAAATCTTCTTTACTTTACTTACAAATACAGTTTTCTATTTGGGCTTTACAAAAAGTATAATTTGTGATGAAATGTCTAATATATCTGCAGATAGAGTGAACGTTTCTGTCAGGATTTGTCCAGTAAAACCTCAAAATGTGGATTTTGCCTTTGTATAAATGCTTAGTGTCAATCGTCTCTTGTCAAATAAACAAATAATGTACAATTTTTAAACCGGGACATCATTCACATATATCTGAGAGGTTTTCATATTCCAAATTTCCCTTGATTTTTCATATTGTGTGATATTCTGAAGTTAATCCCAGTTTTCCCATTAAAATCACATTATGTTCCACTTCACTTTTGCCTCCAGCTGCTCCACTCCAGAGTTCAGAATGTTTTTGTTTGTAATTTTTCAAAAGGTCTATAAAGAAAAGGACTAAGAGAGCGGTCCAGTCAAATGCAGCTCATGAGGCTAGCGGTCGTGGGCTGAATTTGGAGTTGAGTTCGATATTAGGAATTCTGACCCCGAGTATCATAGCAACCAAAGAGCCAATCAGGAGTGAGGTTGTTGAAGACCCTAACCTCAAGGAAAGAAGGCGCCTCATGAGTCTGTTATTAATGTTCATATCTACAAAATAGCAAAAAATGTCACGTCCATTAGAGTCTAGAAATTTACCCCATTATTTGCAGTCTAAATTGTACTATTAAAAAGGCGTGACTGCAAAATCATTCCAAGATTACAATGAAATTCCATCTTTTAAAAACATCTGTGTAACATTTTTCAGATTTCTCCTCTTACCACCTCGCTGCTTTTCACTCAGAAATGGACAATTCCCCAATTTAACAAAAACAATCACTTCAGTATTTCTCTGCTCTGTGTCCCTGTCAGTGTCAAATGAAGAGAATGAAATTGTTTTAGCTCTCCTTTCTTTTCTTTTCAAGGTTTTGTGGCTTTAAGATATTTCATCCACTTTGGTTCATTTGAGACGAATACTTGAGCACTCTCAGTTAAAGTTATATTTTCAAATGAGCTGTCATCAGGGTCAAATCTGGGTGTCACGCCTTACAGTTTGTCTGTCAGTGCTAGAAAAGTGGACATTTACACACACTATTATAATCTCTGCTTACATGCAACACACTAGAGGTATTTTCCCATGCCATAGTGACAATCATTGGTCTACTTAGGAGAAAAATGCTTCACTTTTACTTATATGAGTCCGACAGACAACATGCTATTCAAAATGTCTGCTACATGGATATAGTATAAGCTCTGATTGTCATAAATGTCCGGGCCCAGATATTTGGCATATCAAGTATCCACATGCAAAAATGATTCGTCCACCAGCAAATCTTTAGAAGAACTTTTTCCAGACACAAAAGTGAAGCAGGGTGGCCCACCTTTGGACAGCTCTCACATGACTCACGGCTCAAATTTGGCATAAGTAAAATATTTTATAATTTGATGAAGACGGTGTCTGCTTGTCTGATTTTTGCCGGAAAGTTCTGCATTTACAGTATTCTTGAAAAACTGATTTTAAGTGGGGTATTTCTCAATTAAATTCAATTCAATTTATTTTTGTATAGCCCAAAATCATAACAAAAGTTATCTCGGCGGGCTTCACAAAATTGTTAAATTAGCAAACAAAAATGTCAGAGAATGAGCAGAACAAGAAAAAAAAATAAAAAATAAAAATAATAATAATGATAATTCGTAATTAATTAATAATTCAAAAATACAGAATGTCCAACAACAAGCAGGCAGATGGATAATTGTCCCAGCATCTCCTGTCCTTAGACCTTCCTTCTTCGGCAAGGAAAAACTCGAAAAAAAATAGACCTCTTCTTCGGCAAGGAAAAACTCGAAAAAAAAACCCAGTGGGAAAAAACCAAGAAACCTCAGGGAGAACCACAGTGAAGTTCTCTCATCTTTTTCTGCAGATGAGAGAATGTAATTTCTCTGCAATTAAAGGTCCACTGTGTAACTTTTCTGGTGCAGGGACTCCATGAAGATGTTACTGCTTTGCTCAGAATAGTCCACAATACAACATTAAATATGCTGTATTTATCACCATGGAGACAAGAAGATTGGCTAAGTGACTTTGACCAAGTGACTGTTTTTTTTTTAGCAATTAAAAGATTATAAAATGTATTTTAATGAAACATAGGTGCGTTAAAAGCCATGCAGTGGAATATTTGAGAACAAGTAATAACATCTCCATGGAAACAAGCAGGTAGGATATAAACACTTTAAATATTGACCAACCCTCTAAGTGGCTATCACAGCATTTCATTACGATGCGCTCCCCTGTTACACTAGCTCCCTGTGAATAACACTGTGCACATTAGCATTTAGCATGTAGCCAGACAGTGCTGTTTCTCTGGCCCTACACTCACCTCATCATCATTACCAAGCTCACCGTGGCAACGCGACACAGCACCGTACGCACAAGCTGTCATACATACAACTGTACCACATTCTGCGTATTATGCATAATATTTACTTTACTTGCAAACACACACCTTTGCCTAACTCGTTATCTCAGGACCCCTCGTGCTGCTGCTACATTCGTTAGGGTAGAGAACATGGACCGACCCCCCCAGAGGAAGCGCGGTGACAGGTTTTACACCATTAGGTCCTCACAAAGCTTCATGTAATATTCAAACATTGTGGGCAAATCATTGTCCCTCTCCTTTTGCTGCTAATAGGTAGAAAAACAACTGCCCGACAGTGGATGAGGGGCCAAAAAATACAAGATGAGAAGAAATTTGCTGAGTGGAGGGCCATAAATTTGTTTTGCCTCCCACCCAGTAGGCAAAACAATACTTGGGTGTATGTAATTTATAATGTTATATAGTGAACAAACTAATTCAAATACCACTGTTTCTATTTGTTAAGTTATATTTATTTATGAGATTTGATAATGTGGACATCATACCAACTGGATGTTTAATTGTATGATTAAAACTGTTAGAATGTGTAACTTTTTAGTAATTTCTTGATGGAGTATAAAGCCCTCAGAAAACGTGAGTGGAATCACCTGCTTGTCTTCATAGAGATATAAATGTTTTGTGTTGCTTTTGTGTTGCATTATCTGGCCAGACAAAACCACACACACTAACACAATTTAACAAAGATTTGTCTGTCTGGAACTGTCCTGTGTTTCCTTAATATTAGTTGGGTGTGATTGATTGACAGGAGGATTAAATGATCAGAAAGACGCATGTTCTGTTTGTGCAAAAATATAACAAAAAAAAAAACCCACAGAGAACTGAGAAGAACTGAGAAATAGATTTTAGCAAAATTAACAAGCAGAACACTGTACTGTTGCTCATCTCGGGTAAAAGAAGTTACGCAATTTGCTCTGAATGATACGAGTATTTTCAGAAGATATTTTCCGTGTTTTAGAGACATGTGATAACAATTAGCAAGTTTCAAGTTTGTACTGAGGTTGGTCACTCAGTGTATTATTCATATTTACTGTAGAGGGTCATTCAGTACTCGTGTGTCAGGGGTGTGGCTCATCTCAACACTTTGTTCAAGGATTGGTCATTTTTGCTTAATAAGTTGAGTAAGTTCAGAGTTAGTTTTTGTAACGTGGCTGACCAGATGGTGTGTGGAGCTCACTCGTCTGAGAGCTCCACTGAAAGCCTTTGTTAAGAGCAGGTGCTGAGGTGATTAGAAAGACCATCTGCCAAGAGCCAGGTAGGTTTTAGAAGAGGCATCATCATCATCAGGAGAAACTTATAGAACTGGAATTTCTTTTAAGTAATAATTAAACATTTAAAAAACCTCAAATAGTATTTTGTTTCATTGGGCTACTTGGAGAACTTTTCCAGATGATAAATTACAATGAAGTACAAGTTACATTTTCACCAGCTCTACCATCCTATAGTATGGGCTTTTCCGATCTTTGGGAATGTATTTTGTCTTGAAAAACATAGATTACTAAGTCAAAAAGGTCAAAACACCATCAGCTTTTAAGTAACTCTGATTTAAAAGTTCAAACTCCCAAACTAGCCTAATTTATATAAACCAACGTTTCCTTTGAGTGCATTATCAGCACTTGGACTGGTAGAAGATTTCCTGTGCACTTGGGAACCCTGACAGGCTAATCGTGCCTTGGAAAACTGTTGCATTCTGGGACATGAGCCCAATGACCCTTATGATTTGGGGGAGTTAGTTCTGGAAACACTTGTCCCGCGTGTTATAATTGTTTCCTCAGTTCGGTGCTTTGCCTGAATTTATGATCAGAGCAACTGCACTGGAGTGGTCCACTGCAGTCTACGGGCCGTAAATCATGTCAGAGCTACTACAGAACAGGGAGAGGGTTAAGGAACATTTATTTTTCTCACTTTTAGCCGTAATTACACGGTCAAGCAAATAAATACTACTGGGGAAACAATTATAAATAAAATGTTTGAACTAAAGGCAAAAAAAAGTATATATGTATAGTATATTAGTATAGTTTGCAAATATTGGTTGATTTACTTTTGTATTACCATCAGTAACCATCAAAATTGTGCGTTTTTGAAATTTTACCCCGGTTTTACATTCAATTGACACTTTTAGGTTCAGTTGAGGGCGTTGACTCACATCTCACTCATTCTTTACAGTTGTCCACCAGAGACCGGATCTCTCCAAATAAAATAAAAGGGCTTTAGGACATAAATACCTCAGATACTGTCCAAATGTATTCTGTTACTACACTACAAAAACGCTACAGTGAGAATGATTTAAAATACAGAATTAAGAAGAATGTATAAGTTTGGAATATTGGACATTTGTTTGTTTTTGCAACTAAATTATTGCTAATCAGGTAAGGGAGAATCTTTAGAGAAACAAGTCTAACTGAGAATAATCAAAATGCATTAATAACCAGAACTAAACCAAGTAAAAGTAAATTAAATTGTGATCTCAACCATGTGGTAATGTGACAGTTTGTTGAAATCACCAAATCGATATATTGATCAACTTCTGTTATAATCAAAAGAGTTGAATTTAACTAAAGGCATTGAACTTTCAGAAGACGTAGATAGTTTTGGTTACATCTAAAAAGGAAATACAATAGCCTAAAGTCATGCCCTGCACAACGATTAATCAATATTAATATTTATTAAATTTGCATTTTTATGTATACAATTCTTTATAATACAAAGATGATCCCTAAACATTTCACATTTTACTTCAAAACCAATGCAGAGATTCATAGATACAATCCTCATCAAAACTGTTTTAAGGTTCCAAAATGTGTCACATCCAGAGCTCAGTTTTGCCTGTGATGCAGAGGCTGTAAATTGTGGAGCAGTTTTCACATCTGGTTAGTGACGGCATCAGAAATGTCATTCAAAAAGAGGAAATGTTAAAATAATATAGGATGTTCAAGATAATGTTTGATAATCATTCAATTGTGGATGTTTCACTGTATTTAATCAATGTCACAAATGTATTTAATCTAAGGTGTGCAAATGTAATTTTTTTTAGTAATGCACAGCTATAATATTCAATTTGAATATATTCATAAGATGGAGGCTTTAATATGAGCCCTTCTTGGGTTTTTGCCTCTTCTGGCACCAACTTTTTATCTAGTGTGCTTTTTTTTGTTAAATTATATATGTGCTAAATAAAAATAAATAAATACAATAAATAAATTTAAGTGGGGCACTCGTAAAAGCTCTTAAAATTACAAAAAATATTATGTATAAAGAGGAGTACCAGTAAAAAATAAATGGTCACATCTTTGTAATGCACTTTAAGGCGCTTTGCATTACAGAGCCACTCACACATTCACACACACATTCAAAGCCCAGTATACAGAGGTACTGGGGGCAAGGTGGGATAAATGTCTTGCCCCAGGACACAACAACAGCATCCATTTGTGGGAGCTGGAATCACAAATGCCAAACTTTGGGTAAGTGGATCCAAATGCTCTACCAATGATGTTCATGACGTTGCCAAATGAGCAACTGTCGCATCTCAAATGACGAGACCCACACTCTCCTTTTCAGTGTTGTAATTCTTATTATCTCCAATCAAACAAGAAAACCCTAAATGAACTGGGATCAAATCGAAACTGTAATTTTGTCTCCAAGATAAATAGTTTCTGACCTATTTCCCACCTCTGCTAAACAATGAACCCAAACGTCACCACTCCAACAAAACATAAATGACCTTATTCTCCTCAAACGAGATTAACACTCAGAATTACCGCCGTGTAGATGTTATGTTTTTGCAGTGAACCCGTCAACGACATTTGCAGATGTGCAGATGTGTTTTCTTTGGCCTTACCCTGAGTTTCCGTCCGAACACGACTACTTTGCCTCTGGTCTGCTCCTTCCTGAACCTCCACTCCACCAGGTTCTGTCCGTTCTCCCCGGGCAGCGTCATGTTACGTCGGGCTATGGTGGGATTCGCTGCACCTGCAAAACCGATGGAGAAACCAGATGAGGGATTTTATGGACAAACTAAATCAAATGCACTGGACAAGGTGTTTAGGGGGACTAATAGAAAGACATGGCGGGTAAATGAGGGCAGACTGAAGCTACTGTGAAAACGTGTAATACAGGAGACGTAAAGGTCAGGTGGTGTTAGGACAATGTATTTATACACTGTTCAAACAATATGCTAATTTAAAACAGCTGTACAATCACAATTACACAACTATATATTTACATTTACATTTGCATTTACATTTACATTTACATTTATATACATATTTATATACATACTTTTTTTTTTAACACTGAAAGTATTTTTTGTGTATGTTTTGTGTGTTGGTTCTTAACTTGATTATCTAATTAGAAAGCAGAATAAGCCCCTCACCTTGACAAATCAGTTTGCAATGATTATTAGTATTTGTTTATTTAATGGGGCCGAGCATGTTAATGAGGAAACATGAAATACAGGAGGTAAACATGCCAGATTGTTGACACAGGTGGATTTTTATCTCTTGTATCATATTTGTGCTCTGTTACACTCTTACTTGGAACTCCTATATATACAGTATATACTTGTAATCTCAGTTGCCTAAAGATGTGTATGTATATATATATATATATATGTGTTGTCTCTTTTGATTTATTTGAAGCTTAGCATGTAAAGTGGAGCGTCTTGATCACTAAATGTCTAATCAAGCGTCTATTCCCCTGAGTCTGGTGTTATTTTTCAAAGCATTATCATTTATTTATTTAACAATATCAGTAAGGACGGGTGAACTGTCTTGCGTAAGGACACAACAGCAGTTAGCTTTGTTTCAAAAACCGGTCACATACGGGTTGATGGACAATTGCCCCTAACCACTGAGCCACTGCGGCCTCACCTGATATTCCCAGCGGTCTCCCATACAAGTAATAACCAAGTGTAACCACGCTTCACTTCCGAGATCAGACGAGGTCAGGCGTTCTTAAAGTGGTACAGTAAACCCATGAGGGCCACCTGTGATATGAAGCTTCCTCAGTATGGAAACTCTTAAAGGACACATATTATGCAAAACTGATTTTTTTTTTAGCTTGTAACCATATTCTAACATTCTTC
>KN510838.1:7852-21035 GCA_000787155.1 Scartelaos histophorus
TTGTTGGGTTTTTTTTTTTTTTTTTTTTGCCGTCGTGTCAACATGGACGCAGTATATAGCGAAATGTTTTTGCAGAGAAGGTCTTTGGATGTCTCTACAATTGAAGTAACAAACATGACGGACATCAACAAAGCGAGTCCTCACGGCTGCGACAACGGCGCGCTGACGGACAGGTTCGGAGTGTTGATACAGGGGCTGCTGGGCATCGTCGCCTTTAGCACTCTGATGGGTGAGGACGCACGATTTCCTCCTCCTTAAAACGTCTTTGGCTTTATAATGATTAATGTGCATGATTAGAGTGCTATTTTTGATCATTATAAAGGAAATGAGCAGGCATAAAAAGCAATCAATGGGGATAATACAGCCTAATATAAGCCTAATAAATGCATGACCTCAGTAGCAAGCAAATAAATCAATGCATCAAGCTGACCTATGATAAACAACTAAAGATAATAATGCCTAAATCACAAAAACAACAAACTGCATTGCTTAAAGAGATAACTTTGTGAATATCATGAGGTTGTGAGTATATTAACACCAAAATAAGATGCTCATTGACAAACAGTGTGGACTTTGGTTGCTTGAACAATGGCTATTCTTGAGTAACCTTGTGATTAAGAGGCAGCTGACACAGGTTTGCAATGTGGGGGCATGTTATCATGTTAGCATCCTTCTGTTATAGCTGTGCACCCTCTGGCACTATGTATTTAAATGGGCAATTATGAAAACTAGCCTGGGAACTTGGGGACTCTATGTAGGTCAGTGCATGTCTCCAGGAAACCCCACAAACTGACAGCGTGGCCTGCAAGTTTCTGAGAATCATTGACAAGATTGATTTGTGACCACAGGCAATATCGACAGGCTTTGGATTGATATATTGGATTGGTTTTGAAATACTGTACTGGTGACTCAAAGGTCAGCTTAGTGATATTTGCTTACACAAACACACAACGCATCTTTTCATCTCCTATAAGCCCATGTATCAAAGCAGACAATCCAGTGCCAAAGGATACAATATTGCAAAACTCTTGATTTCACTTTTATATTTTTAATTCCTCTGATCTATCTTGGAACCTTCCTAGAGTTTAATGCCCCAATAATTCAAATCAATCATTATTTTAACCAAATCAAACTTAATTTTAAAACCCAGCTATGCAATTTACATACAACAAATTAATAGAGCTGCATCATTGAAGGTCAAAAATAATAATTCAGTTCCTGTTTGACTGGTTCAGACACATTCTTTGGTTTTATAAGATGGAGAAGAGTAGGTGGGGTATGTTTGGCATGTGGTTTTAAAGAAAATAAAGACCAGCAAACAAACAGGATCATCTGAATGTGTGATTTCTATAAAACTATCACTGTGTTGATCTTAACTATCACGTCGTGCCTTTTCAAATAAGATTTTTATTTTGTTCTTTGCAGTAAAACGATTCAGAGAACCGGTAGGAATAAGACGACCCTGGAGAATTTGGTGAGATATTGCTGTACAGAAATAGTTTTAAATATGTCACATGATGGTTTTGGCTCATCAAGTTGCCTTAATAGGTTTTATGACACATCAAAGCAGGCCATTGGCTCTCTCTTCATCCACTTTGCCAACGTCTTCTTATCTACCTTCACTAAGGAAGATCCATGTTCCTTGTGAGTTAAAAAAAAAAAAAATGATTATGTAATATAAATATAAATCACAGTAATGATGGCCATTTCTTATTTGTTTGAAAGGTATCTGATGAACTTTCTTTTGGATGCTACACTCGGGATGCTGGTCATCTGGTTGGCTCTGAAGTTAGTTTCCAGACTTGTGGAATACAAACAGTGGACACTCCTCACACTTGGAGAATATGGTAAGTAAAATCTCTAATTTATAATCTGAATACAATTGATTTAGATTTTAGATTTTGGGATGCATTTTCCTATGTTGCCAATAGATGGCACCATAGATCAGCTCATAGCAGACAAGAGGATTCTTGCTACAGCTCATTGGTGTTGCCCAGAGTTTTTCTCTTGCTTTTCTGTGTTAGACATGCTCAGTGACATTCCTCCAATTCATGTTGCAGGTGACCCTCCACAAGCAGCTGCATGGCTCGGTCAGTGTGGCATTTATTTGCTTATTATGGTGCTGGAAAAAGGAGTTGTCAGCCTGGTGCTACTCATCCCTGGATGGTCTGAAGTAAGTAGTAAAGAGTTTCTTAATAATAAATCAAAGATATTCAAAATCAGAGAAGAATATGGTCTATTATTCTTTCCAAGGAATTGACTGAAAAAGTTGCAACATGTTCAACAAGTTCAAGATATAAATTGTAGAGCAGCAGACGTATATAGTAAATACATGAATGTAGGGGTGTAACGGTACACAAAAATCTCGGTTTGGTTCATTTTCGATACAGTTTGGGAACAAAAAGCAAAACCATTTGCTTGTGGTTTATTTATGTATTTATTAAACCTACAATTTGTTTTAACATTATAAAAACGGGAAAATAAAATAAGGGTTAGGGTTGCATACGTTTTTTACACTGTAAAAACAAGTTTTACACTGCATCAGATTATTTTTTTTTAAATCTTTTGCATAAATAAACTCAGGTTTACAACGTATAACCCATAACCACTATAGAGCCACATCAGCCTGTTTTATATTATAATGTGTTTAATGCAGCTTTGCATTATAATAATTATAATTGCTGTAAAAGACAGCTCACTCCTTTTGCATTGATGCAGTCTGCTTCTGCTGGACTGAAGGACACGACTCAGTGGATTATTCATGTTCTTTCTGTGGCAGAGGGAGGTGTTGCTCATGGTGAGTCTGTTCTGTGAGTATATCGTGTTGGAGAAGTCGAGCCTCCGTGTAGCTGCTCATGTTCTGGTGGAATGTAAACACACAGAAATTGCACAAACTCACTCGTGCACAGGCCTGTGCCGAACCGAAAGTCACGTACCAAAACGGTTCGGTACAAATACATGTACCGTTACTCCCCTAACTGAATGTATAATGCAGTTATTTAAATGTGTTTATCTGTTGTAGTTGCAGGAAGTGCTTTTGGACTACATCGCAAACCCTCAACTGGAGCTTGTGCTGGTCATGCTCATTGTGCCATTCATTGTCAACGTGGGTGTTATTTAAGGTTTAGATATTAAAAGTGATCGGATACTCTTTGGGATCAGTAATATTATCCAATGCTTTTGTGCAGGCAATCATGTTCTGGGTGGTGGATAGTCTGATGATGAGGAAGTTTAAGACAATGAAGAGTTTGGATGACACATGTGACTGCTCTGTGAAGAAAGCTGATTCTCTGCTAAATCCAGATGAAACACAAGTAAGCTTTGAAATGTGTCCTGTAAGAAAATCTATTGAAGTGAACGGTTTCAAACTTAATTAAATTAGATCAGATCAAATCAATGTCTGAGCTTATCACACTTGGTAAATTACATTGGTTATCGTTATATATACAGTAAAGAATCAAGCATGTAAATAACACAACTTACATTGCAATATAATAGTTTCATTACGACAATAATTTATTGGTTATTTTGCACCACTGTCATTAATGCAGTGTTTGATACATGTAGGTTGTGTTGCTGCTTACAACAACAGCAACAACAGCATAACAAAACCCTGTATTCTAGTGTATGAACATGTGCACTGATCATTTAGTTATTTGGGATTAGGGTGAGTGTCTGTGCTTACAATTTGGTTTGTTAAGTTTAATGACTGCATTCCCGGTCCCTCAGAGGGGCATAAATCAAGTATTCACCCATTGAATAAAAGTGACATTTGGGTTGTTTCCACACAGTGATGCTATGGAAAGTGTGAAGAGTGGTTCATGACAAGTACAGAGGCCCAAGCCTCTGTGATGGGCGGGGTGGTGGTTCCCCAGTAAATACAGTTTTACTGTAGGCCTACATTGCTAAAGTTTTAGGGGACTCCTATCTGTTATAATATATCATAATAAAATACAGAACTCATTTTAATGTACATTTGTGCAGTCACAGCACACATGTGGATGTATAAAGCTTTGCTCCTGTCCTAGGTTCTCTTAACAGAAGAGACTGACACAGAAGAGGCTTCAGAAGGTGAAGAGGATGAAAATGAATCTGTTCCTCAAGTACAATATTCAGGAGGATCACTGAGACCCAGCTGGGTCACTGTTTAAATCTGTATCCCTCCAGTCGATTCATCCAGTATTCACATGTGCACAAAACCTCTCACCAAAAATATGAATACTGGATTAGACTTCAATTAGGGTTGTCTGTAACTGCAACTTTAGTTGCTTATTATGATTTATAATGAGCAAAAGTATGTTAATTCATGTATAAAAGCATCCAGTGTATGGTACTATAATCTATGTGCAAGCTGACTTCAGAGTAACTTCTACTGAAAGTATGTGGATAAATATTATTACCCAGCACTTCAGCTGCAGGGTGATTGTGGTCTTTACTCAAAGCTTTAATCAGAAAGGGTATCAAATTCCAAAGTACATCAAAAAGCCAAGTATGCATTTCATGTGAAAGCATCCAGTATTTTATTCATATAATTTACCTTTTTAATTCAATTGTAAATGACAGAAATTATAGCATGTGTTTCCTTTGCTTAGATGATCAGGTGGTTATTAAAGGTTGTCAGAACAGAGTATATAGAGTCAAGTTACAGGTTCAATTATACAAACTCAAGCTTTTTTGTTGTATTCACTTTATTTGTTATGTTAATGTTGCACATCAAAAGGATTTTGTCAATTCTGACTGGGACCAGTTGACACAATGTAACCTTTGTTTGTTATGATGATGAAGGTAAAACCAAAACCTTGGCCTTAAGCAGTTCATCATCATTTCAGGTAAATGATTTATTTCCTATTCACTAGGATTTATGTACACAGCTGCAGCTCATGTGTTGTGTAGATTATATTGGTAACTTTTTTATGTTTTGTGTTCCGTGGTTCAGCCTGTGGTATGGAAAGTCAGTGAGAAGTGGTGTAACCAGGTATGAAGTATTAAATATCGCTGTAAATGTTTTGTTTTTGTTTTTTTTAACAACCGTCCATCTGCATATTACTAGTGTTAAAAAATGTATATATTTTTTAAATGTGCTGTTTATTTATTTTTTGTTTTTTTTTAAACAAAATTCTGAAAACGGCACAATGCATACCACAATGGTGCTTCTTATTGAATGTATCTCTGTAATCTCCTCTGAATAAAGGTGATAGACATGGAGCACAGTTGTTGGTGGATTCCTGTAGTAGCCAGAGCAGTGCAGCCTGATGACAGATCCTGTGAGTGGGACATGGCCGGTGCACACCTGTGTGGGTGGAGTGAGCCGCTTTGTGACCTGCAGCTGATGACAGAGTGCACTGCTCAGACTGTGTGTCTGGGTCCTGGACGCTCTGCTGTGTAAACTGTCACCGCTGAAGAGGGTGCCACTTATTGTGTGGGTATCTAAGGAGAGCAGGTGTGAACGGCCACAATGCAGATACATACTTAAAAGAAAGACTTAATAAGACAATGCCTCTTGCCGGTTTGAGGTGATGATGAAGTGAAGGGATGATTGTCAGTATTTAGTGTTTTTATTCTCAACATGAAATGTAAAACAATACTTTTATACAATTAAATATAACATTCCCTTTAGAAATACAAAAATAAAATTAACTTTGACAACAGTAGTCCATAAAAAAGGCTGGTGTCACACATATCAAAATGTGATACAATGTACTGCTGTCTTAAAGTCTGTTTGTCCCATGTAGTGAGTGGCCAGTATCAAACATGTGGGACATTAGATAATCCTCATACTGTCCATCAATCAACTTGGCAGCATTGTTCCTGGCAAACCAACAGTCCACACTCTGTGTCCCACTTAAGATCTTCCTGGTCTTCTGCACCACCGGCACAGAGCGCTCCTTCACCTTTAGGACTGTAGAGGGCGCCATGTCTACTCCAGTCTCAGCAAGACCAACTTCTTCATACAGGAACTGACCTGGAGAAGCAGGTGGTGATTTATTAAACTTCTATCCAACTGGCTTCTCAAATCCCAACACTTGAGCTGTTACACTTGCCCTCTGAGGAACCACCAGACCCTCCTCTCTCAGTTGGAGTGACTCATGGAGAGATTGGAGTTTCATAAGGAAACTAAACAATGTGACCCCTCGATTGAGAATTAAGCTGAGTTGAGGAGGCATCAGAAATGAGGCGTACTATTTTAAGTTGTTGTTGGAATGGATTAAGATTTTTTTAAACTTAAATATTTCTGGTCTTACCTAATAGTCCATGACAGTCAGAAGACAGTCCCTTGCTGTTGCTGATGTAGAAGCCCAGATGGTCTTTCTGGTAGGGTGCTGGATTCTTGTACTGGTGCAGAAGAATGATGAAGCTTATGTTGTCTCCCACAGTTACAGTCACATTGGACTTCCCAACGATGGCTACTGTCAATACACCACTGGTCACTGTGACAGTGGAGTGACAGGCCAAAACCATGCGGTCTTTTCCATCCAGAATCACCTTTTTAGGTGTCACTTCGATGTAAGCCCGTCTAGGGTGGTCCACTACAATTGTTATGGTGTTGAAATATGTACGCTGCTGCTTGTGGCTGCCTGAAGGCGCAGGAGCACCAATTAGCTTTCCATTTACTGTCACACCTGTAAAGCAGACAATAGAAGTCAACATTCTTTGCAGAGATATTGTAAATGTGAGATATGCAGCTCTCATTTTGAACATAATCTAAAGATTATAGATAAATCCATGCAAGTTGTGCATGAATGTATTATTCAGTTTGTAATGAAAACATACCAGAATTTTTGTGATCCGAGACCAGACTCAGGATGTGTCCGGGCTCACCATTAATGTTAAAGCACACCGTCAGTTTGCTTAGTGGAATCTCCACCACAAAGTGGGGGTCACCATCAGCTAAGAAAGCACACAGGAGAGATATGTGTAACAAAGTAGATGTCTATTTAAAAATGTGCACAGGTGAACACAACCTTCAACGAGTGAAGTGTAGTATAGACTAGAGCACATTTTTATCTGAAAAATTGAGACAGATCAGCCCTTACTTGTTCCCAAATGCTTAATTTGTATGATTTTCAGGGGCTTGTGAGAACCAACAGAATTGAAAAGAGAAGTGATGAGGTGAGAAATGATAGAGCAGATGTAATGACAGGGTCATTAGCCTTTAACTACCTCAGATGGGACACTTCTCTTCGCTCTAACACAAACGTGGTCCCTGTGCACTGTGCACCATGTGTAAACTACCACTTTGTGTCTTTAGGTATTTCAATTAGACCTTGCGTGTTCTTCCTTTTTCCAGGTCATGTTCAGAGCCATCCCTGAGCTGTTTGTTCACACTGACTGTGTGATCACCACGTCTACTTGACAAGCTTTAAAATTACAGACTTTCTACTAAAAGAAAAAATTCCCCCATCACACTTTATCATGTAGCTGTATTTTCACAACACAGAAATAACATTCAACACACCTGATGTTTTCGAGATACTGAATGGCTTCTTGGATGGACCTTTACCTACAAGCATAGAAAGAAAGAAAGAAAGTAAAAAAAAATAATAACAGTTTAATTGTCAAGTAGTGCTCTTGTTTTGTTTATCAATTTACAAAAAAGCAAATGCTCACCAGCTGTGCTGCTCTGACGAGAAGTGCCAGTAGATCTCTGGTCAGATCTCTGGTCAGATGTCTGGAGCTGTCCTTCCTCTGTTTCCTCTGGCAGGCTGTTGGCAGATGAATCTTCTCCCAGAGGAGATGTTGACACAGTGGGTGCTGGAGCCATGGTTCCATCAGCCAGAACCTCAGGCTTCTCCACCACCAGGTTAGTGAGTGGTGTAAGGAAGTGGTATGTCAGAGACAGGTTGGTGGCCTGCTTAATGTGTTCTTCTCTTTCTTTGCTTGTCTTACTTTTCAGTCTTGACCGAAGACCATCTTTAACACTGAGAAAACCCCAGACACGTTCAGCAAAGTCCTCCGCAATGGTCCCCAAAGCAACATCCCATCTGTAGGAGCTTACAGATGCTGAAGACCTGCCAGCGCCTGCCAGTGCTGTGGTCGCTGCTTTGACGTGCTTCTCTGTCTCGACCTGACGGTGGCGCAGTGGCACATCTGTCTCCAAGATGATGTTCTTGTCATTGTTGGTGGCAGTGACCTGCACGTGCAGAGACTCTGCACTCTTGTTTGTTAGCTTTCCAGCGACAACAATCTCTGAGCCATTGAAGTAGTTTGTGAAGAGATGCTGTGTCACATACTGCACTGAGTCCTCGGTGTAGTTGATCCTTATGTCAGACAGAAGAGGAGTTCCTATTTCATCATAGAACCTGATAAGACATATAATAAAAAAAGAAATTCAGAAAGGGTTACACAAGGGTACATCTAGACAAGAAAACTATATAATAAATAACATCTGAAGTTGGTGATTTAATGTTTATCTTTTTAAAATAACAACACTGTTTAGTTTTCACCAGTAAAACTATGCAGTAAAGATATGAGTATGACAACATACCTTACAAATTATACCTTGCAGACTTTTTACAACAGAATTTTTAGGGAAGAAAATCACAAGTTCAATGTACAGTCAAGGCAACACATACAACCAAAAGATGCTCCATAAAGACCTAACTCACAAACAGAGAAGACACAGTATAATTTAATGTTTGTGCTTCTTTATAATTAGAACAAAACAAAACAAGAGACATTTATTTTTGTTTTTCTAACTGATATAGCAACCCACCGAGATATGCACTGAAAACTGTACCACTGAATCCATACTATCTATGCACTCATATAACACTCATATAATACTTTCAAACAGTTTGCATAAAATATAATTACACATTACTCAAGAAACCCTATCCTAAAATGAACCAAGAATGATTCCATTATTTTCTGAGTCTTTGCTGGCAGACATGTCAGTGACATTGTAACAACATTTTTGCTGGTATGTTATTTCCGGCTATAAGCATGCTTGTCTAACCTCACTTTTGTCACCCCACTTGAGGGTCTGTGCACACATTCTTATACACGCATGTATGCATGTTTCTAGAGCCTGTGTCCTGTCTCGTGTTTTTGTACGGCACTAAACCTCCTCACCTCTTAACCAACCTGTTTGCTTAGCCGGAGGAGACCTATTATCAGTGCAGGCCAACCTCTCAGACACAGGTATTACAACACACACACAGACACACACACACATTCCAGCAACTGAACAAACACCTTGTGTGTCCAAGTGCGGAAGAGGGATCTAGGGAGAGGAGAGGCCAGTCTCGAAAGGACAGAAGAAAGGTGGTCTGTACCAAACAGAGGGAGGCTGTGACAGGCTGCAGCTGATTAAAGACCTCTGTTGTCAGCACCGTCACATTTGTGTTCTTCGTGCCTTTATAACGTGATGACAGACGGAAACTCATGTCACACAAGAGAAAGGAGATATTTAGGAAAGCTAATAGTTTGATAAATTTAGATTATATTTTAAGATGAGATACAACTTTTTGGAACATGAAAACTGAGATACTAGAGAAACAATCTCCAAAACAGAGTATGATTCCGAGGCAATGCCAAGGGTTCTTACCCTTTGAGCATGACACTAGCATCTGCCTCTTCACTGATTCGTCTCATCATGCCACAGTTCTCCAGCGCCATTCTGTCCAACAGCTTATAATCCACATCATTCCCGATTCCAATCGTAAAGATGCAAAATTTCTCTTGCACTGCAGAGCGAGTGTTGCCCAGTATTCTGACAGACTGCACCTCTCCCACAGTGGGACGTCCATCAGTCAGAAAAATGATAAGAGATACACTGTTTGGGTTGGCCTCAGACGTAGAGAGGTAATCCCGAAGCAGAGACGAGCCAATTTCAATGGCACTATTAATGTTGGTACCTGCAAAAGAGTAAATCCAATGATAAAAAGAGTAAATCCAATGATAATATTAATTATATATTGAAACATAATAGTCATTAGAGATTTTTTCTGAAGAGCTTGCTGACCTCCAGTGGGTGCGAGTGTGTAAATGAATTTTTTGGCATCTCTAACATTTAGTGGAGTGACGGGCACCAGGCGATTCTTCCACTGTTTGACTTTGTTGGAGAAGCTTATGAAGTTAAAGTGATCACCAGAGCGAAGATCACTCAAGATGGTAAAAAGAGCATCTTTGGTCTGCAGAAGAATAAACAGTCAGTGCGTTATGAAATTGGACATTTGCATTTGGTGTGTGGGTGTAATATAGCTATAATTTGGCTTTAGACCAGTTACAGAAGTCTATATGGGCGATGCACAGAAAGATCAGGACCACATGCTGACCTATCATACAAGCCTCTATTGTGAAGCCACATCAAAAATCCCTTGTTTGTGTGTCTGTGATAAGTGGGGAGAGGGATCAGGGGTCGACGGGGCTGTTGTGTGGAACGTTCCATTACCCCATGCAAACTGACCTTCTACTCTCACAACAGCACTGTGTTTCCACATCCCAGCAAATCTGTTTTTCACTTTTGACTCTACCTCTCATGCAGCTGCACACATCACATGTGACTGGCCGAAAGGGATTTTCATGCTTCTTGCATGGGAGAAAGCTCTGATACGGATATTCCACTGTAGGAGTCAAAACAGTGGGCTATTGCATTACTGAATGAAGTCATTTAATTTCCTAGAGACATATGCTCTATACATTGACTGAATAATATACACACAGCACAGGCTTTGATTTATATTACAGAAAAAGTGAGAATGATCCTATAATATCTGATGTGGCTCCTGCTCAGATAGTCATTTTAAATGTATTGTGGTCAGACAAAATCCATTGATAATAATAAGATATTATTTTTCAAACAACTATAACTTGATCAAATTCAACAAACTAGAGCAAAATTATTTTTGTTGTTGTAATCAGCGACTGTACCTGTCTAATCTTGGTTCCCAGCATGGACGCGCTGGTGTCGATCACAAACACTACGTTTTTGGGCACAGCTGGCAGGTCTTTGGGAGCAAAGTAGTGGACAAAGTGGCCGTTCAACACCTGGAAAAGTGCACACACGACAGGCAGTGAGATCAGCTGCAGAATTAACATGTGATTGTCAAGATTTAAGGGTATCTCGAAGACAAACACTGGATTTTGGCATAAAAGTAGAACAGGTGGCAGGAAGCTGACAGAATTAATGACTAGCAGGTGGGTGGACACAAGTGCATGAGTGCAGCAGAGCTTAGGGGAATTCTGTCCATGCATAAAGTCAGTGAGCTATATTTTCAGATGAAAAAAAGTCTTTAAAACATTTTTATTGATAACACATCAACACTCACCTGTATGTCTCCAATTCCCAACTCTCTTTCCACATCATAGCGGACTACAAAGTCTCCAAGATTCCCACTAGTAGTGATTTTAGCCTGCTGCACGATGGTGGGGCTAAATGTGATACTACACACATTCTTCTCATTTTTGACAACAGTAGTGATGGGGGGCTCAGGTTTGGCTGGAGGAACAGGAGGAAAAAAGTGTATTTAACACGGTCTGATATTATGTATTTAGATTAATTCACAATGAAATTAAAACCAATTTAGTTTCCAAAACCAAAGCAGAAAATGTGAATGAAGTAAAATTATGGAGACGTTTGCCCACAGAAAAGAGTGCAGACAATATGCTTAATAGACGACTGGGGAATAACAGTACAAACTGGTTTCACCTGAAGTTTTTAGTCCATTAGAGGAGGCTGAAGAGGTGATGCCCTTTCCGTTACGCAGAGGCAAAACTTCCAGGTGTGTGATGAGAGAGTGGTCCACTATGGTTATATCTAAACTGAGGCGACTGACCAGCTGCATGGGCCGGATACTGGTCACATGTTCATAACGACCCAGTCGTCTCTGCAGGAGCTGCTCATATGTGAGAAAGAAGATGGCACGGTTTCGACCAGGGATGGTGACTGCCATTCGAAATACTTCCAGCTCTGCCTCAACACTGGAGAACAACAGAAAATAACATTTCAGTGTAAGGCATAAATGTGAAATATTCTTACAGTATCACAGTATCTTTTTTATAAAGTAATGTTTCGCAAAGTTGCTAATTGTTTTGTTAAATTGCTGATTACAGTCTACAGTAGATACACAGCACAAAAAGAAATACCAGTTTAACGGCCTTGCTTCCATCAGTCTACCCCAGGGTAGCTGTGGCCACAGATATAATTTAGCACCACAAAGTGTGATTTGAGCCTCTTGAAAGGTGTTATATAAATCCAAGGCATATAATTGAAAATAAACCTGACCTGCCCAACATGTAATAAAAACAAGTCTTATCTAAAAGTTCCTTTCACATCTTATATAATTCACTTGCTCTGCTATTTAAATCAGCTACAGACTCACAAAATTCCTTTTTTTTATCCAATGCCACATTACAGATGGTAATGATGTCACTTCTTCCAGAAGTCAGGGAGTTATAGGATGGCCCTTGTCTCTGGAACCTAGATTGGCTTCACTCCCATGCACCTAAGATCACACTGATCTCTACAGAAGAGTGCTTGTGGTAAAAGGTTTCACGAGGGATATGATCACCTGTGCTAAATTAAAGAGACCAGAAGGAGCTGGACCTTCAGTCAGTATATAATAAAGACGAGGCGCCAGTGAGGAGAGGCCTCCAGAGCCACTGACTCACACACACACACACACACACACACACTAATACTCCACACATACACACTAATACACAGTCACGTTTACCATACCTTGTGTCACCTGAGTCCTGGCCTCTTGTTTTGTCCTTCTCCTGTTTGACCCTCTTCTCCTTGGGTGTCACCTCACTCTGGTAGACGCGACCTCCTACGATCCTGGTTCATAGGTCAGAGGTGAAGGATTAGACCAGGGCTCATGTGCAGGGACCGTCTATTATCGTGGTTTTAATGCGGGTTTGTTAAACAGAACTCGGCAGGGCTGCTCACACATCTTTACCTTTAACAGCTCCAAACATGAATAAGTGACTGAGCCTTTTTAACATCTGCGGTAAATAGTACTTAACTTAAGATTTATGCTCTATAATTAGTAGGCTACAGGTTATACATGCCTACAAATAAATCAAAATAGCCTATTTAAACCTATGATGAATAATGTCTAATTACAATTACACGATACTGCGTGCGCGTTGTTGCTGGTCACGCGAGAGTATAAGGCGCGTACATGGTGAAGTTGGAAATGTACGCGTCCACGGGGATGGCGTACTGGAAGACCCC